>ML349459.1:0-121818 GCA_005239505.1 Nicotiana paniculata | reverse complement strand
ATCGATGTTCTTGCTCTTCAATGGAATTTTCTTCTTGTCTACTGTTAATCCACGAAAATTCCCTCTTAATTGGGTTTTAGGAGTCTATTTATAGGTTTAGGGTGAACCCTAACCGTGTAGGAGACTTCTATTTCACTTGGGAAACACTTAAACTCGTCAAACTCGGACTTGGGCGACACTGGAGACCCCTGGTGTTTGGGCTCTAACGCCCCCCTAACGCCAGGGGGGCCTGGCGTTATGGCCCTAACGCCCCCATAACGCCAGGGGGGCAGGCTTTATATGGTAAACGCCCCCCTAACGCCAGGGGGGGGGCTGGCTTTAGGGGGCCAACGCCCGGCTACCGCCCGGGCGTCTCCTTTTGCGTATTTTTGATGTATTTGCATCCCTTTAGCTCCGTTTCCATCTCCAATTAACCTACACATAAAATAAACTCCATTAAGCGCATAACAAGTGTAATTTTATCATTAATGCACATAAAATGTAAGGTATATCACATGTTAAACTATGCAATTTAGTCTCGCATCAATAATCAATCATCACTCTGCCGTGGCGTACGGCCTGATCCCATCCCGTGATTACTCTTATCACACTTAAACCAAGCCAAGTATCACAACCTTCAAAGACAACAATACCAATCACACAAGAATACAAGTCATATTTAGGCTACAACAGGGAAAAACAATGAAGATGCTGTGTCCTAACTACCCGGACGAAGCAGTAATAGCCACTACGTACGGACTCTCGTCACTTGGTGCGTACGTAGCCCTCAAACAAGATCACATAGCAATCAAGGTTACCTAGAGGGACAATTTCCCTCTTACGAGGTTAGAAAGGAGACTCACCTCAATAAAAGCACTCCTCGAACCAAGGACCGGATCAAAAGATGCGCCCGAACTCAGAAATCTACCCTCGACGACTCGTAACTAGCCAAATATAGTTCAACAACATCAATGCATGCTCAAAGTAGTAAATTCATCCTAGCCTACCCGATTTTTGACATAATTGAAGAAATTCTAAAACCCAACCCCGGGCCCACAAGCTCGGATTCCGAAAATTCTTGGAGGAATAGATTACCCGAAGACTAAGGAGCGAAATTATATAATTTATTCAAGAATTTATGGCTAATATGGGATAATTCACTAATTATCAAAGCCCTAGAATTTTCTACCCAATTTTCCCATGTTTTTAAGAATAAAAATAGTTGAATTCCATGTATAATTGACAACTTAGAGGAGAAATTGCTTACCTTGGATGATAATGGCTTTGGACAGCCCCTCCCAAGCTTTAGAGTCTTTTAATGGAGTTTAGGAATAGAAAATGAGGAAGAAAACCCATGTTTTTGGTCCTTAAATAAGTCTGTCCCACAAGGATTTTCGCACCTACAACTTTGGGATCGCAGGTGCGGTCCCGCACCTGCGAATAAAATGGCCGCACCTACGGAGGTTAGGCCTGGGAGCTGGGGTCGCACCTACGAGGGAAACTCTGCACCAGCGGAGTCGCACCTGCGAAGGAATTCTGCACTAGCGGACTCGCACCAGCGGACACAAGTCCGCACCTGCGGAAGAGGAGGGGTCCATGGGTTTTCCGCACCTGCATGAAGGGGATCGCAGGGGCAGCCTCGCACCTGCGACTGGGCGGCCGCATGTGCGGTCACACCAGAAGCAGCTGCACCAGCACTGGATTTTGCTGGTTTTTGGCTCCGTGCGGGGTCCGGGAGGCCCTTGGGCCCACCCGAGCCCCTGACAAATTATACCAACAAGTCCCAAATCATATGACGGACTCGCTCGAGCTTACAGAACACTCAAAACATCACTAAAACTCAAAATCACTCTCCAAAACCCCTTGAATCAAATTAAGAACTTAAGAATTTCTGGAATTCACCTCATCGCGGCGAACGAGCTTATACTACTCGGAATGACTTCAAATTTTACAGACAAGTCATAAATGACTATACGGAACTATTCCCAGTCCCGAAATTCCGTTCGTACCTCGATAGCACAAAATCACGTCCCAAACCAACTTTTAAATAGAAGGAAGTCCTGATTTCCATTTCTGGCGCCGAAATGCTCTCGGGTCATCAGAAACCCGAGCCGAACATACGCCCAAGTCCAAAATCATCATACGGAGCTACTGGAGCTGTCAGAACTCGATTCCGAGGTCGTTTGCTCAAAATGTTGACCGAAGTCAAACTTGGCCAAATATGCCAACCTTAAGGAACCAAGTGTTCCTAAACCATCCAAATCATTCCCAAATCCCAAACCACCTGCTCCCGCGAGTCATAAAGCACGAATAGCCGCTAAGAAAGGTTTCATTAAGGGAAACGGGATCCTGATACGCAAAACAACCCGCTGGGTCGTTACATTCTTCACCTCTTAAATAAACGTTCGTCCTCGAACGAGTCTAGAATCATACCTGAAGTGCTGAATAAGTGTGGATATCTGCTCCGCATGTCCTCCTTGGACTCCCAGGTCACCTCCTCAGCTGGTTGGACCCTCCACTGGACCCTTACGGCAGAAACACTCTTGGAACTCAACTAGCGGTCCTGTCTATCAACAATAGCAACTGGTTCCTCCTCGTAGCCCAACCTCTCATCCAACTGAATAGTGTTGAAATTGACCACATGAGAGAAGTCGGCGTGGTACCTCCAGATAATGGATACATGAAAAACTGGGTGAACTCTTGATAAGCTGGGAGGCAAGGCCAGCTCATAAGCAACCTCCCCAACTCGTCTCAATACCTCGAATGGACCTATAAACCTTGGGCTCAACTTTCCCTTCTTCACAAACCTCATAATACCTTTCATAGGCGAAACTTTCAACAGGACTCTATCTCCCTCCATGGATGATACATCACGCGCCCTCTGATCCGCGTAACTCTTCTGTATGGACTGTGCTGTACGGAGTCTCTCAAGGCATCCCTCACCAGGTCGGTGCCATATAACTTAGCCTCGCCGGGCTCAAACCACCCGATAGGGGAACGACATCGCCGACCATACAACGCCTCAAATAGTGCCATCTCAATGCTGGACTGATAACTATTATTGTAAGCAAACTCGGCCAAAGGTAAGAACTGGTCCCACTGACCCCCGAAATCAATCACACATGCCTTGAGCATGTCCTCCAATATCTGAACTGTACTCTCTGACTGACCATCAGTGTGGGGATGAAATGTTGTGCTGAGGTCTATCTGGGTGCCCATCTCACTACGTAATGCTCTCCAGGAGTACGAGGTGAACTGAGGGCCTCGATCTGATATGATGGACACCGACACACCATGCAATCGGACTATCTCCCGAATGTAGATCTGTGCCAACCTCTCAGATGAATATGTGGTAGCCACTGGAATGAAATGCACCGATTTGGTCAATCTATCCACAACGACCCAAATCGCGTCAACCTTCCGCGAAGTTCGAGGCAATCCAACCACGAAGTCCATAGCAATGCTCTCCCATTTCCACTCAGGAATAGGCATCTGCTGAAGTAGGCCTCCTGGCCTCTAGTGCTCATACTTAACCTGTTGGAAATTAAGGCACCTAGTCACATACTCCACAATCTCCTTCTTCATTAGCCTCCACCAGAAATGCTGCTTCAAATCACGATACATCTTCGTAGCACCAGGGTGAATAGAATATCGAGAACTGTGCGCCTCTTCTAGAATCCTCTCCCTCAGGCCATCAACATTAGGAACACATAAGCGGCCCTGAAGTCTCAGAACACCATCCTCGCCAATAGTAACCTCCTTGGACCTACCCTGAACCACTGTTTCCCGAAGCTCTGCCAAGCACGGATCATAGAACTGTCGGGCCTTAATCTCCCCCAATAACGAAGACTGAGCAACTACATGTGCCAATACTCGACGAGGCTCTGAAAGATCTAATCTCACCAAGCGATTGGCCAAGGACTGAATGTCCAAGGCTAGAGGTCTCTCCTCCGCTGCAATATAAACCAAGCTACCCATACTCTCAGCCTTCCAGCTCAACGCATCCGCCACTACATTAGCCTTGCCCAGGTGATAAAGAATAGTAATATCATAGTTCTTCAATAGATCAAGCCATCCGCGTTGCCTCAAATTAAGATCCTTCTATTTAAATAAGTGTTGCAAGCTGCGGTGGCCGGTGTAGACTTCACAGGACACCCTATACAAATAGTGCCTCCAGATCATAAGAGCATGAACAATCAGCGCATACTTCAAATCGTGCACAGGGTAGTTCTTCTCATGAACCTTCAGCTGGCGTGAAGCATAAGCAATAACTCTCCCCTCCTGCATCAACACGCACCCCAATCCAACACGTGAAGCGTCGCAATACACCGTGTACCTCCCAGAACCGGATGGCAATACTAGAACTGGCGCTGAGGTCAATGCTGTCTTGAGCTTCTGAAAGCTCGCCTCACACTCGTCAGACCATCGAAACGGGGCATTATTCTGAGTCAATCTGGTCAATGGAGCTTCAATAGAAGATAAACCCTCCACAAATCGGCAATGATAATCTGGTAGGCCCAAAAAGCTCCTGATCTCAGTAGCTGAAGTAGGACGCGACCAACTCTGAACTGCCTCGATCTTCTGAGGATCAACCTTGATACCCTCTCCGAATACCACATGCCCCAAAAATGCCACCGAATCCAACCAAAACACACACTTGGAGAATTTAGCATATAGCTCTGCTCTCGCAAGGTCTGGAGCACGACTCTCAAATGCTGCTCGTGCTCCCCCAGGCTACGGGAATAAATCAAAATGTCATCAATGAAGACAATGACGAAGGAATCAATATACGGCCTGAACACCCTATTCATCAAGTCCATAAAGGGTGCTGGGGCGTTAGTCAAACCAAAGGACATCACCAGGAACTCATAATGGCCATACCTCGTACCAAAAGCAGTCTTCGGAACATCTGAAGCCCGAATCTTCAACTGGTGATACCCTGATCCCAAGTCAATCTTAGAGAACACACGAGAACCTTGCAACTAGTCAAACAAATAATCGATGCGCGGCAAGGGATACTTGTTCTTAATGGTAACCTTGTTCAACTGGCGGTAATCAATACACATCAGCATAGACCCATCCTTCTTCTTCACAAATAGAACTGGAGCACCCCAGGCGACACACTCGGTCTGATGAACCCCTTAGCTAACAACTCCTCAAGCTGCTCCTTCAACTCTTTCGGAGCCATACGATACGGAGGGATAGATATAGGCTGAGTATCTGGGGCTAAATCAATGCAGACATCGATATCACGGTCCGGAGGCATGCGCGGAAGATCCGAAGGAAATACATCAGCATACTCTCAAACAACTGACACAGAATCAATCATCGAAGACTCGGCGGTGGTGTCCCGCACATAAGCCAAATAGGCTAGACAACCCTTCTCGACCATATGTCGAGCCTTCAAGAATGAAATAACCCGGCTGGATGCCCTAACTGAAGAACCCCTCCATTCCAGCCTAGAAACCTCAGGCATGGACAAAGTAACTGTCTTGGCATGGCAATCGAGCACGGCATGATAAGGAGATAGTCAATCCATGCCCAGAATAACCTCAAAATCAACTATGTCGAGCAATAAAAGGTCGGCTCTAGTCTCAAACCCACAGAAGGTGATCACACAAGACCGATACACTCGGTCCACTACCACAGAGTCGCCCACAGGAGTGGACACATATATCGGAGATCCCAAAGACTCTCGAGAGACACCCAGAAAAGGAGCAAATAAAGCTGAAACATATCAATAAGTGGATCCCAGATCAAATAATACTGAAGCCTCTCTACCACATACTGAGATAATAACTGTGATCACGGCGTCTGAGGCCACTGCATCTGATCTGGCCGGAAAGGCATAAAACCTGGCTGGAGCACCTGAAGGCTGAGCTCCCTCAGAACGGGCTAGAGCTGACTGACCCCCTCTGGACTGGCCTTCCCCCTAGGACGGCCCCTGCCAACCTGACCTCCACCTCTAGGCGGTCGAACTGCTGGTGCTAAAATCGCGGGCTGGTGTCTCTGCTGCACGGCCTTGCCCCGGTACCTGGGACAAAACCTCCATGTGTGTCCCAAGTCCCCACACTCGAAGCAACCCCCTGGCACTACTACTCACTGCCCTGAAGATGAATCCTGGATGGCCGGAGGGCGACGAGAGCCCTCAGGCATAACACTGAAATAAGAAAGACCTCTGAATAGCTGGGGGCCGATAGGAGCATTCTGGCCTCTCAGAGGGTGGAATATATCTGTCCAAGAACATCTGCGTGAACTGCTCCTAAGTGATAGTAGGAGAATTGGCTGGCCTGCTGAGAATATAAGACTGCCACCACCTGCGAGCTCTGCCCTCTAACTGGAATGCAGTGAAATCCAGCCCATGGGACGCTAGGATCCCCATGTTGTGCAGTCTGTCCCTGCACCTATCAATGAAATCCTGGGCATCCTCCCTCGCTCACCCCGAAGACTGGAGGGCGTAAGCGGGTCCATCTGTCTAACATATTATGCTGGTCACCACCCACAACTGGTCTGGGCTCTGGTGCTGCTGCTGCAGGCTAGGCATCATCCACGGGCAGTGTACCCGGGGTGGGATGTAGTGCTGCTGTCGAACCTGCGGCCTGGGCAGTAGGGGTATGGGCTCCCCTTCCTGCCTGTGAAGTGACAGGGTCTGCTGGAAATAAACCAGCCTGGGACATGGTGTCCATGAATCTCATCATACGGCCCATGGCTGTCTGAAAGCCCGACGCCGTCATAAAGTCTACGGATTCTGGATCTACTAGGGGAACCTCATCCTGCTCCTCTAATACAGGGTCCTCTGGTGGCGGAACCGATATAGCTCTGGGAAGCCCTCGTCCCCTATCACGGGCAGGTGCTCTACCCCTGCCCCTACCACGGCCTCGAGCGGCGGGGGCGAGGGCGGCACCATCTCCCGGATCAGGCACATGAGATGCACGCGTCCTCACCATCTGTGAGAGAATAGAATCATGAATTTAGTAAATCATATACTGCACGATAGAGTAAGAACAAGTAGAGGTTTCCTAACATCCTGTGGCTTCCTGAAGATAAGTACAGACGTCTCTGTACTGATCTGCAAGATTCTAATGGGTTCGCCCGGGACTCGTGAGACTTACATGAACCTAGACTCTGATACCACGTTGTCACGACCCAATTTCCCACACGGGTCGTCATGGCGCCCAACAACAGGGTTAGGCAAGCCAACATAAATTCTACTAAGTGTTACCTTTCCCATGTGGTTAATTAATCCAACTTTTACCAGTTTTTAAGCATTTATTTACATGATATTAGCCGGTGACATGAATATAAGACATCTGATATGTGAGTCGAAAGATAAGCATATGTATGACAATGCAACCCACAAACCCAAAAAGAATGTACGCACATGTGTGCCAGGAACTAGTGTCACGAGTATCATGGGAAACTATTAGAATACACCATAACATAAATATATACAATCTCATAGTCTGAATGAAATAGACAGGGAAAAATACAAAAGGAAACTCCAGGGTGCTGCCAGGAATCGCCAGGAAGAGCAGCTCACCGTGAAGTATAACCAACCCCGGTCAGTATCTAGCACCGGACTGATGATCAGACGTACCAACCTCTGGACCTGTACAGTCAAGTACAGAAGAAAAGAAAGTTCAGCATGAGTACATACATAAATATGTACCCAGTGAGTATCCCGCCTAATCTCGAAGAAGTAGTGACGAGAAGTCGACTCGATACTCACTAAGGTCCAACAGTAATAAAGTAAGCAAGATGTAAGGAAAACAGTAGGAATGTAAGACAAATAACCAAGTACATCGATATTAGACATCAAATAACAATCCAAAAAAAATCCACCAGGATTGGTACCCGCCGTGGCGTACGGCGCGATCCCTTCCTGTAGTCCTCAATCTCGTCGTGGTGTACGGCCTGATCCCATCCTGTAGTCTCAATCTCGCCGTGGCGTACGGCCCGATCCCATCCTGTAGTCTCAATCTCGCTGTGGCGTACGGACCGATCCCATCCTGTAGTTGCAATCCTGCCGTGGCGTATGGCCCGATCCCATCCTGTAGTCTCAATCTTGCCGTGGAATACAGCCCGATCCCATAATATAATCAATCATCACTATGCCATGGCATACGACCCGATCCCATAATATAATCAATCATCACTTTGCCGTGTCGTACGACCCGATTCCATAATATAATCAATCATCACTCTGCCGTGGCGTACGATCCGATCCCATCTCGTGATTACTCTTATCGCACTTAAACCAAGACAATTATCACGACGTTCAAAGACAACAATACCAATCCCACAAAAATACAAGTCATATTTAGGCTACAACAGGGAAAAACAATGAACATGCTGTGTCCTAACTACCCGGACGAAGCAGTAATAGCCACTACGTACGGACTCTCGTCACTTGGTGCGTACGTAGCTCCCAAACAAGATCACATAGCAATCAAGGTTACCTCGAGGGACAATTTTCCTCTTACGAGGTTAGGAAGGAGACTCACCTCGATAAAAGCACTCCTCGAACCAAGGACCGAATCAAAAGATGCGCCCGAACTCCGAAATCTACCATCGACGACTCACAACTAGCCAAATATAGTTCAACAACATCAATGCATGCTAAAAGTAGTAAATTCATCCTAGCCTACTCTATTTTTGACATTCTTGAAGAAATTCTAAAAACCAACCCTGGGCCCACAAGCTCGGATTCCAAAAATTCTTGGAGGAATAGATTACCCGAAGCCTACGGAGCGAAATTATATAATTTATTCAAGAATTTATGGCTAATATGGGATAATTCACTAATTATCAAAGCCCTAGAAATTTCTACCCAATTTTCCCATGATTTGGTATTTTTAAGAATAAAAATAGTTGAATACCATGTATACTTGACAACATAGAGGAGAAATTGCTTACCTTGGATGATAATGGCTTTGGACAGCCCCTCCCAAGATCTAGGGTCTTTTAATGGAGTTTAGGAATAGAAAATGAGGAAGAAAACCCGTGTTTTTGGTCCTTAAATAAGTCTGTCTCACAGAGATTTTCACACCTGCGACTTTGGGACCGCAAGTGCGGTGCCGCACCTGCGAAGAAAATGGCCGCACCTGCGGAGATTAGGCCTGGGAGCTGGGGTCGCACCTGCGAAGGAATTCCGCACCAGCGGACACAAGTCCGCACCTGCAGAAGAGGAGGGGTCCATGGGTTTTCCGCACCGGCGTGAAGGGGATCGCAAGGGCGGCCTCGCACCTGCGACTGGGCGACCGCAGGTGCGTTCACACCAGAAGCAGCTGCACCATGATTGGATTTAGCTGGTTTTGGCCCCCGTGCGGGGTCCGAGAGGCCCCTGGGCCCACCCGAGCCCTTGAAAAATTATACCAACAAGTCCCAAATCATATGACGGACTCGCTCGAGCTTACAGAACACTCAAAACATCACTAAAACTCAGAATCACTCTCCAAAACCCCTTGAATCAAATTAAGAACTTAAGAATTTCTAGAATTCATCTCATCACGCCGAACGGGCCTATTCTACTCGGAATGATTCAAATTTTACATACAAGTCATAAATGACTATACGAAACTATTCCCAGTCCCGCAATTCCATTCGGACCTCGATAGCACAAAATCACGTCCTAAACCAAATTTCAAATAGAAGGAAGTCCTGATTTCCATTTCAGGTGCCGAAATGCTCCCGGGTCATCAGAAACCTGAGCCGAACATACGCCCAAGTACGAAATCATCATACGGAGCTATTGGAGCTGTCAGAACTCGATTCTGAGGTCATTTTCTCGAAATGTTGACCGAAGTCAAACTTGGCAAAATATGCCAACCTTAAGGAACCAAGTGTTCCTAAACCATCCAAATCATTCCCAAATCCCAAACCACCCGCTCCCGCGAGTCATAAAGCACGACTAGCCGTTAAGGAAGGTTTCATTCAGGGAAACGGGATCCTAATACGCAAAACGACCAACTGGGTCGTTATAATAACCTTCCCATATATATATATATATATATATACACACGCATATATAACACCATCTGGTCATGGGTTAATGTGCATGTATAAATACATATGAAATACGTTAAAAAAAATCTCTCGGTACGTTATAAGACCATTATGCCTCTGATTAATATCATGAAATAAAATTTACCAACTTACGTATTTTTGAGACTCATGAACATATGATAAAATAATAGGACACATGAAAATTCAAGAACATATGCACCTCTAATACTTCTATGAATATAGTCATTTATGGAAGTTGTGAATTTGCTCGTTTCGTTCGTTTTGTATAGATCATGCCAAAAGAAAGAAGGGATAGCCTTAACATACCTGAGCCAATTCTCTTAACAATTCCTCTGAAATCGTTAATTGTGACAACACGTAACGGTTGATCGAAGTAGGAAAAAATACTAACAGCCAACCTATTATGAACATCTAGCAGATTATGCAATCCGACTGATCTCATTTAGGACCTTCTCATTATCACATTGACTATTAAGAACACTAATATTTTTACAGTTAACCTAGTATGTAAAAGGCTCACCATTTTCAAAAATCATTAAATAAACATCTCTCTGACCGCATAATAGTTCAGCAATCTAATAGTAAAATTTCTCCATTTCATTCTCATAATTATCATTCCTCAACCTTTGGACTTTTCCACCCTCGATTGCCTCAAATTTTACATGATATCTATAACTTCAGTATACTAAATAGATATCAAACACTTCTGGTGGAAACGACATTACATTTCAAGTACCCCATTTCTGCACGGCTAAAACTCATAAAATAACATATGAAAAAATCACATTCAATTGCCAATTGCCAAATGAACCAAGTTCTTTAAGAACACAAAAGAGAGAAATGTAGACAACCAAATGGGTCTTCTGTTATACTAAAGACTAAGCCACATATAAATATGCCACCTATTTTAATAGATGTAAGAGTCTTTTTTTTTAGCAAATAGGAAATATATTAATTAGAAAGCTAAATATTGTTTTAAATCATAACCTGTGCCTTGTAAGGAACATTCATTTCCTATGCTTGCTAAGGAGTTTCAAGCATTCAAAGACAAGATTTTAACAAAAATAGAAGCATAGTTTTTATCCACTATTACATGACTTTCCAAACTGCTAGGTGGTATTACAAAAACTGATTTTTCCTTCTTCCTGTGAGTACTTCCCAACTTGACCATGAGGTGTGCTACCCTTTTGCCTTCCCTAAAGTTGTGCCTGAGGAGGGTTTTCTTTCCTCGGTGCATTAACAACCTGCATGATTTAACAAGACCATCAAGGTATTTATTGCTATTATGAATTGCATGCACTGCCTCAGCATAATCTGTCTTGATCACCCTACATATCAACATTCTACACATCTTACATAGTAAAAAAAAGAAAACAACTACTCACACGTCATAAGTGCACATAAGGCAATTGACTCAAACATTAATGAGAAGGCAAGCCGTGCACAGCCAAGTTAAAAGCACTCGATAAAACATGTCACTACTATTTGATAACCTAGCCAAGTCCATTTGTACCTTAGTAGAAAATTAGAGAACCTCTGTAGAAAAGTACATGATGTAACAATACTTACTGGGTACATATTGTTTATGTACTCATACTTCACTTCTGTACTTAATTGTACAAGATCTGAGGCGGGTGGATTTGGCTACCTGTCCGGAGCGCGTTCTTGATATTTGGTCCGAGATTCCACGGTAAGCTGCTCCCTTTTGATGTTGTTCAGCAGCGTATTGGAGTCTCTCTTTTATTTTTTACTGTCTATTCTATTTCAGGCAGTAGGGTAGATATATTCTTTTGCACATTCTACTAGATGCCCACATACTTGTAACACTAGTTCTAGCACATACATTAGTAGACTATTCTATTGAGATGTAATCACTTAATTATGACTTCTTTTAGTCATTTCAGTTTTAAATTGCCTAAACTATTTGTTGTTATCGAATGCTTTAAATTTAAGTTAAGTAAATGTTGGAGATGTTTTGGTAAGATAAATGGAACCCCTTTTTTGATTAGTGTTGGCTTTCCTAACATCGGTATTGGGTGCCATCGCGACCTAAAATGAAAATTGGGCCGTGACAACATGGTATCAGAGCACTAGGTTTACGTAGGTCTCGCAAGTAATGGGAAAACCTAATAGAGTCTTGCAAATCAGTACGGAGACGTCTGTATTTATCTTCGGGAGGATATAGGGTGTATGGAAACTACTCTTTATTCATCCTCTATCGTGCAGTTGATGGTGTAATAAATTTCATTCTTCTATTCTCTCATAGATGGTGAGGGCGCGTAAAACTAACGTTCCAAAATCAGGAGGAGCTGCTCCCCCCCGTTGCTAGAGGCCGAGGCAAAGGCCGGGGAAGGGCACCGGCCCGAGGTAGGGGACGAGGGCGTCCCAGAGCTTCCCTAGTGACATCACTAGTGGATCTAGCAGAGGATCCTATTATTGAGGAGTAGGGCGAGGTGCCCAAGCCAGATCCTACCCCGTTAGATTTCATGACAGCGCCGAGATTCCAGGAGATTATAGGCCATATGATGCGGTTCATGGATACTATGAATCAGGCTGGTTTATTTCCAGCGGACCCGGCTACATCTCAGGCGGGAGGGGGAGCACAAACCCCTATTGTCCATGCCCCAGAACATGCAGTTAAGATATACCAGACTCCGGGTGCACTACCTACGGATAAGGCCCAGCCAGTTGCAGTAGTAGCACTTGAGCCCAGACCAGTTACAGACGATGATCCGTAGAAGTTATTGGACCGATGGACTAGGCTACACCCTCCTGTCTTCGGAGGTGAGTGCCATGAGGATGCTTAGGATTTCATAGATATGTGAAGGGACAGACTGCACAACATGAGGATATTAGAGTCTCATGGGGTTAACTTCACTACCGTCTAGCTGGAGGGCAGGGCCCGCAGGTGGTGGCAGTCTTATGTTCTTGGAAGACCAGCGGGTTATCCTCCTATCACTTGGGAGCTGTTCACTCAGCTTTGCTTGGACAGGTATATCCCACCCTCCGAGAGGGAAGAGCTGCGATAACAGTTTGAGCAGCTTGAGCAGCTTGAGCAGGGTCATATGTCAGTGAACGACTACGAGGTGAGGTTTTCTAAGTTGTCTCGCCAGGAACTTATGATACTTCCTACTGACGCAGAGAGAGTACAAAGGTTTTTTGTAGGGTTGCACTCTAGTATTAGGCCCAAAATAGCCCGAGAAGTTGAGATGAGGACTCCTTATCAGCTGGTAGTAGAGATTGCTCGTAGGATTGAGGGCTACCATCTGAGGAGTAGAGAGTAGGGGCAGCAGGACAAGAGGGCCCAATTTTCTGGAGAGTTTAGAGGTGCCCCAGCTAGGGGCAGAGGTCAGTTCAGGAGGGGCCAGCCTAGCAGGGCCCATATTCAGCACCTCCACCACCTCCTTGAGGTGCTCCAGTGAGGCCTTATTTCAGTGCGATGTCACAGATTTCTTATCGCCCCCAATCATTCAGGGTTCCTCCGGCAGGTATTCTGGTCATCAGGGTTCTTCCGATGCTTATTTTAGTGCCATGCCAGAGAGTTCATACCGTTTTCCATCCATTCAAGGTTCCTCCAGTGGGTATTCCGGCCATCAGGGCTAGTCTTCAGAGCGGCATTCTATGGTGCTGAGAGGTTGTTATGAATGTGGAGATCCGGGTCATATGAAAATATTTTGCCCCAGATTTCGGGGCAAGGCAGTGCAACAGAGTCATCAGCTTATGGTTTCAGCGTCGGCTGTCCGGCCACCCAGAGGTGGAGGATAAGTTGGCAGGGGTCATCCCAGAGGTGGAGACCAGGCAGGGGGAGTTCATCCAGCTACTGTTCAGTCAGGTAGAGGCCAGCCGGCTGGCGCTCCAGCCAGATTCTATGCTTTTTCGACCAGACCAGATGCATTAGCCTCAAATGCCGTTATCACAAGTATTATTTTCGTCTGCGATAGGGATTCTTCAGTATTATTTGACCCAGGGTCTACCTATTCATTTATGTTATCCATGTTTTCTCATTTCTTGGGTATTCCTCGTGAGTCTTTGGGTACTCCTGTTTATGTGTCCACTCCTGGGGCGATTTTTTGGTTGTGGATCAGATCTACCGGTCTTGTGTGGTCAACTTCTGTGGTTTTGAGACTAGATTAGAACTCTTGTTACTTGATATGACCGACTTTGAGGTCATCCTGGGCATGGAATGGTTATCTCCTTATCACGCCATCCTAGATTTCCATGCCAAGACTATTACTTTAGCTATGCCCGAGTTGCCGAGATTGGAGCGGAGGAGTTCCTCAATTAGTACAACCAGCCGAGTTATTTCTCTTATGAAGGTTCGACGCATGGTCGAGAAGGGTTGTCTGGCGTATCTAGCTTATGTACGAGACATAACTGCAGAGTCTCCGACAATTTATTCAGTGCTAGTAGTCTGGGAGTTCGCCAATGTGTTTCCTTTTGATCTTCCAGGCATGCCACCAGATTGTGATATTGTTTTTTGCATTGACTTGGCTCCAGGAACCCAGTCTATATCTATTCCACCTTACCGTATGGCTTTGAAAGAATTGAAAGAGTTTAAAGAACAACTTGAAGAGTTGCTAGCTAAGGGGTTTGGAAAACCGAGTGTATCAACTTGGGGTGTCCCAGTGTTATTTGTGAAGAAGAAGGATGTGACTATGTAGATGTGTATTGACTACCGCCAGTTGAACAAAGTTACCACCAAGAACAAGTAATCGTTACTACGTATCGATGATTTGTTTGACCAGTTGCAGGGTGCTAGGGTGTTTTCTAAGATTGATCTGAGATCGGGGTATCATCAGCTGAAGATTCGGGACTCAGATATTCCGAAGACTGCCTTCCATACTAGATATGGTCATTATGAGTTTCTTGTGATGTCCTTTGGCTTGACTAATGCCCCAGCGGCATTTATGGATTTGATGAACAAGGTGTTCAGGCCTCATATTGATTCCTTTGTTATTGTCTTCATTGATGACATCGATCTACTCACATAGCCTGGGGGAGCACGAGCAACATTTGAGAGTGGTTCTCCAGACTTTGGGGGAACATAAGTTGTATGTTAAGTTCTCCAAGTGAGAGTTTTGGTTAGATTATGTGGCGTTCTTAGGGAATGTTGTATCAGGAGAGGGTATTAAGGTGGATCCGAAGAAGATTGAGGTTGTTCAGAGTTGGCCTCATCCTACTTCAGCGATCGAGATCAGGAGTTTCTTGGGATTGGCAGGTTATTATCGCCGATTTGTGGAGGGCTGTTCATCCATTGAAGCACCTCTTACTAGATTGACCCAGAAGGGTGCCCCGTTCCGATGGTCCGACGAGTGTGAATCGAGCCTTCAGAAGCTCAAGGCGGCTTTGACCATAGCACCCGTTCTAGTGTTGCCTTCCGATTCTGGTATGTATACAATTTATTGTGATGCTTCACGCATTGGCTTGGGATGTGTATTAATGGAAGAGGGACGAGTTATTTCATATGATTCACATCTGCTGAAGATCCATGAGAAGAACTACCCCGTGCACTATTTGGAGTTGGCAGCGATTATTCATGCTCTTAAGATTTGGAGGCATTACTTGTATGGAGTGTCTTGTGAGGTTTATACAGACCACCGCAGTTTGCAGCATTTGTTCAAGCAAAGAGATCTTAATTTGAGGCATCGTAGATGGCTTGAGTTACTAAAGGACTATGACATCACTATTCTTTATCATTTGGGCAATGCAAATGTGGTCGCAGATGCCTTAAGCAAGAAGGCGGAGAGTATAGGTAGTTTGGCATTCATTTCAGCGGAGGAGGCCACTAACTTTGGTCATTCAGTCCTTGGCTAACAGACTTGTGAGGCTAGACATTTCAGAGCCCAGTCGAGTTCTTGCATGTGTTGTTGCTCAGTCTTCGTTATTGGGACAGATCAAGGCTCGACAGTTTGATGATCCGCACTTGGCAGTTCTCAGAGAGACGGTACTACAGGGTAGTGCCAAGGAGGTTTCTATTGGAGAGGATGGTGTTCTGCGACTTCAGGGTCGCCTATGTGTTCCTAATGTTGATGGCCTGAGGGAGAGGATTCTAGAGGAGGCACACAGTTCACGGTACTCTATTCATCCAGGTGCTTCGAAGATGTATCGTGATCTGAGGCAGAATTATTGGTGGCGGCGGATGAAGAAAGACATAGTGGAGTATGTAGCTAGATGCCTAAATTTCCATCAGGTTAAGTATGAGCACCAGAGGCCAGGAGGCCTACTCCAACAGATGACTATACCCGAGTGGAAGTGGGAGCGCATCACTATGGACTTCATAGTTGGGTTGCCACGGACTTTGCGGAAGTTTAATGCGGTTTGAGTAATTTTTGACAGGTTGACCAAGTCGTCACACTTCATTCCGGTAGCCACTACTTACACTTTAGAGAGGTTGGCCCAGATCCACATTCGGGAGATAGTTCGGTTGCACGGTGTGCCTGTGTCCATCATATCATATAGAGGTCCTCAGTTCACTTCTCATTTCTGGAGAGCCGTAAAGAGTTAGTTGGACACATGTGTAGAGCTCAGCATAGCATTCCATCCACAGACCGACGGGCAGTCGGTGCGGACAATTCAGATATTGGTGGACATGCTAAGAGCATGTGTGATTGACTTTGGAGGGAAGTGGGATCAGTACTTGCCTTTGGCCGAGTTTGCTTACAACAACAGTTATCAGTCCAACATTGAGATAGCTCTATTTGAGGATTTATATAGTCGGCGATGTCGTTCTCCCATTGGGTGGTTTGAGCATGGCGAGGCTAAGTTATGCGGTGCTGATTTGGTAAGAGATTCCTTGGAAAAGGTAAAGTTGATTCAGAAGAGACTACGCACGACACAGTCCAGACAGAAGAGTTACGCGGATTAGAAGGCGCGTGATGTATCATTTATGGTCTGCGAGAAAGTCCTCTTGAAAGTCTCACCGATGAAGGGTATTATGAGATTCGGGAAGAAGGGAAAGTTGAGACCAAGGTTTATAGGTCCATTTTAGGTGTTGAGGCAAGTTGGGGAGGTTGCTTATAAGCTTGCTTTACCTCCCAGCTTATCAGGAGTTCATTCGATTTTTCATGTGTCTATGCTCCGGAGGTACCATGCCGACTTATCTCATATGTTAGAGTTCAACACCATTCAACTAGATGAGAGATTGGGATACGAAGAAGAGTCAATTGCTATTGTTGATAGACAGGATCACCAGTTGAGGTCTAAGAGGGTTTCCACAGTGAAGGTCTAGTGGTGGGGCCAACCAGTCAAGGAGGCAACTTGAGAGCCCGAAGAGGACATGCAGAGCTGATATCCACACTTGTTCAACACTCCAGGTATGATTCTAGACCCGCTCGAGGACGAACGTTTGTTTAAGAGGTGAAGAATATAACGACCCGACCAGTCGTTTTGCTTTATAGAACCCCGTTCCCCTAAACTAAGACTTCCCATACTTGCTTTTATTGATTTATGACTTGCGGGGATGGTTGGGTTCGGAATTTGGAAAGAGTTTGGGTTGGAATTGGAACACTTGGTTCCTTAAGGTTGGCTTAAAAGGCCAAGTTTGACTTCGGTCAACATTTTGGGTAAACGACCTCGGAATCGGGATTTGACGGTTCCAATGGTTTCGTATGATGATTTCGGAATTGGGCGTATGTTTGGAACGGGTTTCGGATGACCCAGGAGCATTTCGACGCCAAATGGTGAAAGTTGGATTCTTGAAGGTTTTAGAAGTTATATAAATGTGGTTTGGAAGGCGTTTTGGTGATATCGAGGACCAAACAGAATTTTGAGACTGGGAATAGTTCCGTAATATCATTTAGGACTTGCACACAAAATTTGGTGTCATTCCGAATATTATAAGTACGTTTCGGCACGTTGGAAGTAGACTGAAGAACTTGAAGTTCATAAGTTGGCTTCAATTGGTTTTAGGGCGTGATTCTTAGTTTTTGATGTTATTTCGGTGTTCCGATCGTGCGAGCAAGTTTGTATATTGTTGTTAGACTTGTGTGAGTATTCGGTGTGGAGCCCCGAGGGCTCGGGTAAGTTTCGTATGTGTGTTAGGAGTGAAAAACACTCCAGTTTTCTAGTGTCTCTTAGCACCTGCTGTAGGTCTCCCAAATGCAAGGATTTGTTCTCATTTTCGAATATTGCATCTGTGATGAAGGCTTCGCAATTCTGAAGAAGCCTGAGCTGGGCAAAGATCTCATTTGCAAACCTAGAAGAGACAGCATTTGCGACACATTTTGTCGCATTTACGACCCATGCAGAGGAAGCGCAGGTTCACATTTGCGATGAGTTTTTCGCAATTGAAACCTTCACATTTGTGAACCATATGTCGCAAATGCGACATCAGAGACCTGTGCACAACTATTTTAATACGGGACTTAGGCCATTTATTTCATTTCACTTTAAGCCTTGGGCGATTGTTAGAGCTTTTGGAATGAGGATTTCACCTAGCACTTTGAGGTAAGTAATTTCTATACAACATGAGTTAAATACATAGATTATGGGTAGAATAACATACAAAAATTAGTGAAAATCAAGGGTTTAGATGAAAACCTATGGTTTTGATAAAAATAAGATTTAACCACGAAATTGTTATAGAATCTAGTAAAAATCACATATTCTTGATCCTAAGGTTATGGGTAATGATTTCCTTCGAAAATTTCCGGAATCCGAGCATGTGGGCACGGGGGTGAATTTTAGGAATCTTGCAAATTAGGTTGGATAATAACATAGATGGTGGAATTATGAACTTTTGAGCATCAATTGATTGGTTTGTGTAATGTTTGACAAGTTTCGAGTTGTTGGGCGTCCAATTTGGAGGTTTGAGCGTGTCCTTGAATTAGGAAATGTCACAACCTGAATTCCCACCGTCGGGACCGTGATGACGTCTAACGCTATACTCGCTAGGCAAGCCAACATTAGAGATCTACAACATTTAGAACATTTAAACTATGCAAGAGTCCACTATCATTCATCAGATAATACCAAAATAAGAAGTAAAATTTTAGGAAATAATACTGCGCAAAAATAATGATGTCTAACTGCCCATGATCTGGAGTAACAACCCACAGACTACTAAGAATTTTACTACAAGTATTTGTCAAAAAGGAAAATGTATAACTGTTTGTGAACGGAATGAAACAGTAAATGAATATAAAGGAAGGGACTCCAGGAATCTGTGGACGTCGACAGATCTACCTCGGGTCTCCTATGTGAAAATCAACTACAACTCAAAAATCAGCTCGGGCTGATACCTGGATCTTTATAGAAAGTGCAGAGTGCAGCATCAGTACAACCGACCCCATATACTGGTAAGTGTCAAGCCTAACCTCGGCGAAGTAGTGACGAGTCTAGGACAAGACACCACATAAACCTGAACAGTATAATCACGCTAATGGCAACAACGGTAAACAAGGAATAACCCAAGCGTAATGGGAAGGGGACATGAAATGGGGGATCTCCATATAAGGAATGAAAAACAATAAAAGGAACAATTTAAACATAAATCCTCAATTAAATTAGGCAATTAATACAATAAAGGAAAACTGCACGGCATCACCCTTCGTGTTTTTACTCTCAACCTCACCAATATATAAATAGAACGGCACGACATCACCCTTCTTGCATTAAACCTCACATAATATACACGGCATCACCCTTCGTGCTTTATCACTCTCATATCATGGCACGACATCACCCTTCGTGCTTTACACTCTTCCTCACAATATAAATAAATCATGCACGTCATCACCCTTTGTGCTTTACACTCCTTCTCACAAGTCACAAAATCAATAACAACGGATAGATAGGAGTGTCACATAGAAACCAATATTTATCAATGTTCACAAATTTATCAAACCTTGGTGGAACCGGATATAAGTCTCCCAACATTTCAATAACAACAATAGGCATGTATAATAGGATTTAAGACTACAAAATTTGCAAGAATGGAATTTCACACGCATGTTATGACTCGACCACAACGCATAGATTCTCGTCACCTCACCTATACATAGTATTCAACAACAAAACACGTAGCAAATAATCACACAATACCTATTCCCTCAAGCAAAAGTTAGACACAATACTTAACTCGCTCCAATTACCACTTAACGCTCAATCACCGCCTTGCCTTTCAAATTAGACTCCGAGTCCACAATATCTAGAAAATTTTCAATCAAATGATTCAACATAAGCCTTAGGAATCATCCCCGATAACTACAGTTCAGTTTAGTTCATATTTGAAAAAGTCAACAAAAGTCAACACCTCGGCCCGCTTTGTCCAAACCCGAAATTCAGACCAAAAGTCGATTACCCATTTATCCCCTAGCCCAGATATACAACTGATTTTGGAACCCGATCTCAATTTGAAGTTTAAATCCCCAAATTTTGAAATCCCTAGTTTTCTACCCAAAATCCCCAATTTCTCCATAAAAATCCTAGATTCTAGGTTGAAATCTTGTTAAAAGAAGGAAAAGATTGAAAGAAAAGAGTTAAGAATCACTTACCTATGATTTGGGGAAGATTTGGTCTTTGGAAAATCGCCCCTTGAGGTTTAGGTTTTGAAAAATTGAAGAATGAGAGAAAAATCCCGTCTAACAAAGTTATCAGCTGCAGATGTCGCATTTTCGAACTGAGCTTCGCAATTGCGAAGCTCGCAAATGCGAATCGCTTCACAGTCCTGCTGCTACCGCAAATGCGAGGACAGTGTCGCCTTTGCGAACCTACCCTTCCCCGGGCCCCCTTCGCAATTGCAAAGGTAAACTCGCATTTGCGAGAACCCCTAGCCCAAGCTCTCTTCGCAATTGCGATGAAAGCCTCGCAATTGCCGTCCCTGCTTGGTTCGCATTTGCGAAGCCTGATCTCGCAATTGCGAGATCAGAGGCCTTCTACAGACTCAGTTACACCAGCAAAAATTTTAAGTCCCAAATCACTCAGTAGCTTATCCAAAACTCACCCGAACCCTCGGTGCTCCAAACCAAACATGCACGCAAGTCTAAAAATATCATATGAACTTTCTTGTGTGATCAAATCGCCAAAATAACACATAGAACTACAAATTTAGCACCAAAACTCATGAATTTCTCAAGAACCTTTCAAAATTACTATTTTCTCAACCGGACGTCCGAATGACATCAAATCACCTCCTATTTCTACCAAATTTCACAGACATGACTTAAACATTATAATAAATCGGTATCGAGCTCCAGAACCAAAATACGGGCATGATACCAACAAGATCAAACATTAATCAATTCCTTTAAATCCTTAGAACTCCAGTCTTACAATTTTCATCAAAAAATTATTTTTCAAGGTAGGGACCTCGGAATTCGATTTCGGGCATACTCCCAAGTCCCATATTTTACTCCGGACCTTCCGGGACCGTCAGAACACGGGACCGGGTCCATTTATTCAAAATGTTGACCAAAGTCAACTAAAAATCGCATTTAAATCCCAAAAATTATTATTTCATAAATTTCCACATAAAGGCTTTTCAGATTTACGCTCAGACTGCACACGTAAATCGAGGTGAGTAAAAATAAGGGGTTTAAAGCAAGCGAGCGTGGAATAGTCTTAAATTACAAGATGATCTTTTGGGTCACCACAGGATGTGGGCTTTGATACGAGGTAAATCTCTTTTCTAACCTTGTAAGAGAAAAATTTCCCCATAGGTAAATTTATATAATATGTGATTACTTGTGGGGGACTATGTATGCACGAGGCGACGAGAGTTCGTACGTAGTGACTATTCCTGTTATGTTCGGGTAGTCTTAGGGTTACACCATGCTTTGTGAACACTGTTAATTGATTATATGCACTATTTGTATTGGATGGGAATTCATTTTGAGATCTTAAGAATTTGAAGGTTTCAAATAAAATATCGTTTAAAAAGGATTGAGAAAAAACATGTTATGTTTATATGTAACCACTTCGCAAATTTTATTCCGCAAGCGGGGTGATCTTTTCCACTACTCTCATGGGAGCGGGTCGTTCGCCTCGGCAGGTTAATAGATGCATCTATGGTACGCGTCGTTCGACCCTTCGAAAATGCACATTTTATTATTTATTTGGATCGGGCCCTACGTCCTCGGCATTATATGTGCATGCTATTTGCTTGGCACTTTTCTGTGACTTTAATCCGCTTTAAATACCTTGAAATATAAGCTGTCAATTGAAATGATAGAAACTTAAATGTATATCTATGGAAAGTCTGGTTGCTTCCTGTTACTATTTGTTATCTAGCTTTAATATTCATGCTTAGATTCATACTTAAATATATATTGTTTGACCCTAGTAAATGTCAAGTCGTCCGTTCGTCACTATTCTTCAAGGTTAGACTTGATACTTATTTGGTACATATTGTTTATATACTCATACTACACTTCTGTACTTAATTGTACAGGATTTGAGGCAGGTGCATCTAGCTACCCGTCCGGAGCGCGTTCTTGATATTTGGTCTGAGATTCCACGGTGAGCTGCTCCCTTCTGATGTCGTTCAGCAGCGTGTTGGAGTCTCTCTTTTGTTTTTGATTGTCTATTCTATTTTAGGCAATAGGGTAGATATATTCTTTTGCACATTCTACTAAATGCCCATATACTTGTGACACTAGTTCCTGGCACACACATTAGTAGACTATTCTGTTGGGATGTAATCACTTAATTATGACTTCTTTTGGTCATTTCAGTTTTAAATTGCCTAAACTATTCGTTATTATCGAATGCTTTAAATTTAAGTTAAGTAAATGTTGGAGATGTTTTGGTAAGATAAATGGAACCTATTGTTTGATTAGTATTGGTTTGCCTAACATCGGTGTTGGACGCCATCACGACCTAAAATGGAAATTGGATCGTGACAGAGAGTGTTTAAACGACAACACAATACAACAATTTACATCACAATTTGCCCACATGCCACAACCAACTCCAAAGATATAACAAAAATAATTAATTTCACAGTAAATAACCCAAGGCTCCACACATCGTATATAAAAACTCAAAAACAACAACATAGATGGAAAGTAACTCATCATATGACAACGTCTTCTTTAATCCAAAATTTTGATATATATATATATATAAAAGCAATCCATAATGAAATTATTTTTAAAAAAATGTCAACCCAACTAACCACGGTATTTCACATATAAATCAAAAATGACAATCACACCAAATTATCATATAAAAACAACCTCGATAAAGGAATGAGGGATGACAAATACATGATTTAATAAGTGCCAACAATTTTCAATTTAATACATAAGGGCGTCTACGGATTTTAACAGATATAACTTGCACATATAGACCAAGTACGTACTCGTCACTTCGCGTACATGGTTTCAATTACACAATTTTCACATAAGACTCAATGCTTAAGGAGTAATTCCCCCCACTCAAGGTTAGACAAGATACGTACCTTTTTAAAGTTATGTCGATATTCCAAAATAACCTTCTTGCTTGAATTGACCTCCGGACAACTCAAATCTATCCAAATTAATTGTATATCTTCATTAAAATTCATCGGAAATAGTTTTGGATTATATAACGCCGACTTAAAATTTTACATTAAAAAGTCAACCAAAAGATGACGCAGGGCCCGCCTCTAGGAACCCAAGAGTATTTTTACGAAATCCGAGCACCCATTCCGATACGTGTCAACCATACCGATTTTATCAAATTCTGATAACAACTCAACCTCCAAATCGTAAATTTTCGTTCTTGAAAAATTTTGCAAAAATTTTGATTACTTCCATTTAAATCCAAAATAAATGAGGAATATAACCATGAATTTATGAAATATAATCACTTTAGGATATAGGACACTTATCCAAGTCGAAATCGTGAAGAATTCCTCCAAAATCGCCCCAAAACCGAGCTCCAAAATCCTAATTGAAAATGGCAAAATGACTGATTTTTGGTGCTTAAATGTTTCTGTCCAGTTCGCTTCGGCGGACAGATTTTTCGCATCTGCGGCTTCGCTTTTGCGAGCCAAAATGCGCATCTGCGAAGTCCAAATGTCCACTGCCCAGCAGGAGCTCGCATCTACGGAGCACGTTGCGCCTCTGCGATGTTGCTTCTACGACAAAATGGTCGCTTCTGCGATCACTCTCACTGATGCCAGCTTCTGTGATCCCGCAGGTGCAGGAATTGCTTCGCACCTGCGACCACTGCCATGTCCCTTCCCATTTTGCTTATGCGATGAAGCTTCCGCAGAGGAGAAAACATCAGCTGCTGCCCAGAAATTCCAGCAGCTTTCTTCAAGTCCAAATTGATTCGTTAATCACCCGAACTCCATCTGAAGCCCTCGGGATTTTGACCAATTATACTAACATGTCCCGAAATACAATAAAAACTTAGTTGAAGCTTCAAATCACGTCAAACAACGCCAAAATTACGAATCGCGCATTAAATCGAATTATGAGTTTTCAAATCTTCCAACTTTTATATTTTGTGCTGAAATGTATCAAATCAATCAAGAATGACTTCAAATTTTGCACACAAGTCATAAATGACATAATGGAGCTGTTCCAATTTCAGGTATCGAAATCCGACCTCGTTATCAAACAATCGACTTACGGCCACATTTATGAATATTTCAAAAACTTCATTTTTCCAACTTTACGCTAAAATGTGCCGAATTGTCCTACGGATTTCTAAATCAAATTTCGGACATACGTCTAAGTCCGAAATCATCATACGAATTTATTGACATCATCAAAACTCCATTCCGCAGACGTTGCTCAAAAGTCAAACTCTTATCAACTCTTTTCATTTAAGTTTTAAAAATAAGGATTGTTCTTCCAATTTAATTCCGACCCTTCCAAAACCAAACTCGACCGCATACGCAAGTCATAATACATATTACGAAGTTGCTCGGGACCTTAAGTCACTAAACGGAACGTAAATTCTCAAAACTACAAGTCGGGTCGTTACAATTATATATTGTAATATATATCTAAACAAATATGGCAAATATATAGTGTATTACATAAATACTATAAAATAAGACCAACAACCCTTGTATTCAAATCCCTTTTTATTCATGAATAGAAAGCCAACATCTTGACTTTCTTTATTTTCATACAAAGTACAAAATAGAGGAAACAAGAAACACTAGACTCCCACGAATACAAATGGAGAATAGGGATTTGAAGCAAAATACATTGCAATTGGATACCAATGTAGTTTTAGATTCGACACTGCTGGTATCCCGGTAATCCTCCACAATTACAACACGCCCAACAATCGTTGCAATCAGTTTTAATTTCACAATGGCGGCCACATGTAATAACACTATTAAGTTGCGGGAGCAGTCTTTTCTCAACTCCTGAGAGATCATGATTAACGTTCCGTGCAATCACAAAATTTGTCTCTGAAAACCATGCCATATTAACTGAAATAATTCATCGTCATAATTAGTAATATAAAAAATACACATTCACGTCATCATGCATATTTTATGAAATATGATAAGATCATAATCTAAAGTTAATATGAGATAGATACTAACTTGTAGCCGCCATGAGAAGAACAATGAAAACAAAACCCGTCTTAAGTAACGCCATGCCGAAGAGAATACTTTAACCTTTGGGAAAGTTTTTATGCTAGTGTTCCAATGTTTTTCAGATGGTGTAATTTATAGACTTCCTATATACTTATTATATTCATATAAGTATTTCGATTTGAACATGGTTTTCGTCTTGTTAATAAATGAACCTTACACTTAATCTGCAATATAGATATAAGTTTATAAGAAGTTAATTAGAAGTGCATCTGACTTGTCATAAAAGTGCATGTGAGAAATATTGAAAGATGTAATGTATTGGGGATTGTTACGTAAATAGTCGGTCATATTTATTGTTTACTTTTACTAGTCGGTATATATAGACTATATATTGTTATATACATAGTATACATGAGTTATGCATATCTTATACATCCACCGCTATTCTTAGTTTAAGAAATTAGATGAATGTCTATTTGGGATAATTCTTCTTAAAATAAAATGAGTTGGCTTAATTTTAAATCTCTTATCCTTAAATGATGCAAGTTAAAGGGGCTTGTGCCTCTATACTTGCTTTTTGGGTCACGTTTTAACTTATACTCTTTGCAAAAAAATTGCAAGCGTACCCACTTTTCGCATAAACTTCAGGCATACGGGCCTGAAGTAGCAAAGACAATCAGACAAACTTCAGCATTCTAGGCCTTTTCAAAAACTTCAGCAGAAGTGCTGAAGTTATTTAGTTCATTTGTAAAAACTTCAGCACTAAATAAGCTGAAGTTTTGTCCTGGATTAATTAGTTTTGTCATAAAGCTTTTTCAAAAACTTCAGCAGAAGATGCTGAAGTTATTTTGTTCATTTGTAAAAATTTCAGCACTAAATAAGCTGAAGTTTTGTCCTGGATTAATCAGTTTTACCATAAAGCTTTTTCAAAAACTTCAGCAGAAGATGCTGAAGTTATTTAGTTCATTTCTAAAAATTCAGCACTAAATAAGCTGAAGTTTTGTCCTGGATAATTAGTTTTGTCATAAAGCTTTTTCAAAAATTTCAGCAGAAGATGCTGAAGTTATTTAGTTCATTTGTAAGAAGTTTAGCATTAAATAAGCTGAAGTTTTGTCTTGGATTAATTAGTTTTGTCATAAAGTTTTTTCAAAAACTTTAGCATTTATTTAGTTCATTTGTAAAAATTTCAGCATTTATTTAGTTCATTTAATTTTAAGTTTTTGATCTTTTAATATGATGGTTTTGGCAGACTTTGAGTTGTAGTTACTCTTCTTATTATTTTTAGTTCCTTACTTTTAATTTTTTATTAAATATTTTAAGCCCATGAGCCGCGCAATCTAACCTCAGTTGAGCCTCACAGGCCGCGGGCTTTCTTGGATGCGCTAAAAAGCCTTGTACTTGAATAGGTTCTAAAAATCATAGCCAAATTACGGGTCGGACTAGATTGATTCAACGGGTCAAGCCCGTAGAGCACAACTAATGTAACTGTCATATGGGTCACTACAACCAGGAAAGAAAGTGGTTTCGCCTTTGGAAAGGAACAATATACCACCCAAAGTAAAATTTTCTGGCGCAAATTCGAATTCTAGATTAATCAAGTCTCGAAATTAGTATCGAATATCGGATAAAAGAAAATAATGGTTGAACTAGCCATGTTAATATTCTTAGAATACGCTCCTGCACATGATTAACACCTTTGTTAATTAATGAACCAAATTCTTAATAATTGTTCATTCTTAAGGTTTTCAAAGTTCCATTTATTCTTAATAATTGTTCATTCTTAAGGTTTTCAAAGTTCCATTTAAACAGCATGTGACGTGTTTCCAAGTGCATGAGACAAAACACTGAAAGACGTTTAGAAAATTGTAATTTCTAATTACTCCAATTAATGATACCATCACCTGATTTCAAGCTCTTGTTTAAGGATTCATGTATACAATACTTAGCTAGCGTTTGGCCATAGATTCCTAAATTTATTTTTGAAAAATCTAATTTGGGTAAAGTTTGGCTTAAAGATAAAAATGTGTTTTGTGATGACCCAAAGGTCATCCTATGTAAATTTAGCTAAAACTGTATTCTGAGGCCCCCGAAAGCCTCCGTAGCTGGGAAGCCTTTTTATGTGAAAATGTGTTAAACAGTTGAATTTATGATAATTAATTGAATAAAGTTGACTTTGGTCAACATTTCTGGTAAACGGACCCGGACCCTGATTTGACGGTCCCCAAGGGTCCGTAGGAAATATGGGACCTGGACGTTTTCCCGTAATCGAATTCCGAGGTCCCAAGTCCGAGAAATGAATTTTTAAAAAAAATTATTTTCTGAAAAATAATAAAGACTTTTGATAATGAACTTTGATGTGAGATCTGTGTTACCCGGCCCGTATTATGGTTCCGGCGCCCGAAACAGGTTCAATATGTGTTATGTGAGGAATCTGTAAAATTTGGTAAGAAACGGACTTGGTTTGACGTGTTTCGGATCAAAATTGGAAAATTTAGAAGTTTATGAAGTTTGAGAAAATTCTATAGATTTTGTTGTTTAATTCATTGTCTTTGATGTTATTTTGGTGGTTTTATTACTTGAATAAGTTCGTAGAATGATTTTGAAGTCGTGTGTATATTTGGTTTTGAGCCCCGAGGGCTCGGGTGAGTTTTAGGTTGGTGTCGGGGTGCTAAACTTAGGAAATTTCTGGTGTTTTAGGTTGTATCTGGTGTCCAGCTTTTCCTTCTCTGCGATCGCGGTGTAGTGCACGGAATCGCGATGTGCAATTGGGCGGGGTGGCTGATTTTCTCTGCGCGATCTCAAGGAGCTGGGTGCGAACGTGGAGCTTCTGGGTTTAAGCTTTACGCGAACGCAACCCTACGTCCGCGATCGCATAAGTCTCCTGTGGGGTTGGGGGCTGGGTAGCAATTGTTCAGTGCGACCGCTGGCCTTAGGACGGGATCGCGTAGGTCCGTGTCCCGTCCTCTCTGCAATCGCATACTTTGTCTCGCGATCGCGTAAGTCAATAACTCAGTACCCTCCGCGATCGTAGGGCACTTGTCGCGATCGCGGAGGCTATTTTCGTCCAATCATTTCAAAAGCCTAAAAACAGAATAGTTACGGGATTAAACCCATTTTTTTCCAAACTTCTTCTCCACTCTTTTTGGGCGATCCTTGGGAGACCTTTCCTCCATAGCTTCATAGGTAAGTGTTCTTAACTTCATTTCCTTTCATTTTTTCTCTTCATCAATCACTAGATTCTAGGCCTAAAAGCAATGGTAGACCTTTCCTCCATAGCTACAATGGTAGAAATTGTGGGTTTTGGGTAGAGTTAGGGCTTTTCCAATTCATGGGAATTCAACCTCGTTTTGGGGTCGGATTTCAAAACAATTGTATATTCGGGCTCGTGGGGGAATGGGTGATCGGATTTTGGTCTGAACCTCGTATTTGGACCAAGCGGGTCAAATTTTAGTATTTTTGGAAGAATGATGAGAAATGTATAATCAGACTTTGGGATTGAATTATTGAGTCATTATTAATATTATTGAGTTGGTTATGCTTAGATACCATCGTTTCGGAGTTGGATTTGAGAGGGAAAGCAGTGCGAGAGGCTTGATTTTGCATTTTTGGAGCCGAGGTAAGTGTTTGGCCTAACTTTAGTGAGGGAATAAGTGTTGAGTCGTATGTGCTACTTGTGTTATCATGTTCAATGTATATGTGAGGTGACGAGTACCTATGCATTGTTTGTCAAGCATGCTCGTGAGTCTAATTGGTGAATTACCTGTTATTATTCCGATATTTATTGTGCTTTGAAGTGGTTTCCTTTATAAAGTTGTTGAATTACTGAGAATATCTGTTCAAGTACTTGTGATATGATACTTCAGTCGAGAAATCAATTCATTAAGTTATGTACTTGTAAGAGATTGGTTATAGACTAGTCCCTTGCCGAGCATTGTTATTATTTTGATTGATGTCTTCCCCTCGCTGGGTGGTTTTGAAGTGAATTTCATATTGTTAAATTCCTTTCCAAGTTGTTAATTGTTTGCTGATTTGGGCGAGGAAGAGTGTAAAGCACGAAGGGTGATGCCGTGTATTCATCTCATTCATTTCATACATTACATAGTGAGGAAGAGAGTAAAAGCACGAAGGGTGATGTCTTGCCACGATTTACATTGTTTTTATCTACACACTGCATAGTGAGGAAGAGAGTAAAATCACGAAGGGTGATGTCGTGCCATTATTTATATTGCTTTCATTTATACATTGCATTGTGAGGACGAGAGTAAAAGCACGAAGGGTGATGCCGTGCCATTATTCATATTGCTTTCATTTACGCATTGCATTGTGAGGATGAGAGTTAAAGCACGAAGGGTGATTCCGTGTACATTTTTTTGAGTTATTATTTTCATGTTGTCATGGCTCGTTTGCATTATTGTTTGTTCAGTTATTCGTATTTTCTTCTCACTTGTTACCCTATTACTTGTCCCCATATTACCGTGCTTAATTGCTTATTCCTTGCTACCTTCTTTGGTATATATTATAGAACTGTACAGGTAAATTGTTGTTGTCGTGTCTAGCCTCGTCACTACTTCGCCGAGGTTAGGCTCGGCACTTACTCAGTACATGGGTTCGGTTGTACTGATGTTATACCTGCACTTCTTTATGTTGTGCAGATTATGCAGCCGGACCCGGTGGACATCGTTAGAGGGAGTATCCTTCAGTCCAATTCAGATGACGCCGAGGTAGTTCCGCAGGCGTTCGTGGATCTCGGCGTCACTGTCTATCTTCATTCTGTCATCTATGTGCTTCCAGACAGATATATCATTTTATTTCAAACTGTTGTCTTTAGCTAAATCTTAGACTGGTTCGTGAGGTTGTGACTCCATTTCTGGGTTTTGTACTTAAAAGGGATTTCTTCGTTATTGACTATTGTTATTTAGATTTTGTTAAGCTTCCGCATTTTATCTCAATTATCTAGTCAGTGTTTATTACTTTCACTTGTTAATAAATCAATTCAGTTAATACATTGGCTTGTCTAGCGGTGCAACGTTAGGCACCATCACGGCCTGAAGGTGGGATTTCGGGTCGTGACTAATTGGTATCAGAGCACTAGGTTGCTTAGGTCTCACAACTCACAGACAAACTTGGTAGAGTCTGAGGGATCGGTACGGAGATGTCTGTCCTTATCCCCCAGAGGCTGCAAAGTTAGGAATAACTTCACTTTTCTTTTTATCTGTCGTGCGATTTGAATTCTAAATGCTAATTGACTTTCGATTCTATTCTCTCGCAGATAGAGAGAACGCGTGCTTCCTCATCTACCGATCAGCAGCCCGATTCTCCTATTGCAGCTACTTAGAGGGGCCGATGAAGAGGCTGAGGCCGTACTAGAGGCCGAGGCAGGGGTAGGGGTAGGGCTCAGCCCAGAGCAGCAGCCCTAGTGGAGGACCCACATGTAGACTTTGTCGGGGAGGTTCCTAATCCGATAGTCCCAGTTGGACCAGCTCAGGTCCCAAAGGGGTACATTGCCACCCCGGTGCTTCAGGATGCTCTAGTCCGCTTAGTGGGACTCATGGAGAGTGTGGCACAGGACGGTCTTCTTCCTACGGCACCAGCTGTTTCTCAGGCTGGGGGAGGGACCCAGACTCCTGCTACTCGCACACCAGAGCACCTAGATCCTCAACTTCAGACTCCGGCACCTCTGACGGTCGGAGTAGCTCAGCCGGGCATTGTGGCACTGGTAGTTGAGGGAGCAGCTATGTCAGCAGATGCTTTATGGAGATTGGATAGATTCACCAAGTTATTCACTACTATATTTATTATTTCACCATTAGAGGATCCCCAGGATTATTTGGACAGCTGTCATGAGGTTCTTCGGAACATGGGCATAGTAGAGTCCAATGGAGTTAATTTTGCTACTTTTCGTCTTTCGGGTTCTCCCAAGACTTGGTGGAGAGACTATTGCTTGACCAGGACAGCTGGGTCTGCACCATTGACTTGGGCTCAGTTCTCCGAGTTATTCTTGGGGAAGTTCTTTCCAGTTACTCAGAGGGAGGATCTTCGAAGGCAGTTTGAGCGCCTCCAACAGGGATCTATGTCTGTCACTCAGTATGATACCAGGTTCATCACTCTAGCTCGACATGCTATTATGATACTCCCCACTGATCGTGAGAGAGTGAGGAGTTTTATTGAGGGTTTAGCTCAGCCCATCAGACTTCAGATGGCTAGGGAGTCAGGCACTGATATTTTATTCCAGGATGCGGCCAATGTGGCCAGGAGGATTGAGATGATTTTGTCACAGGGTGGTGGTCAGGGGGCTGACAAGAGGCCTCGTCACTTCGATCGATTCAGTGGAGCCTCATCTGGGGGCAGGGATTCTCTCGGCAGAGGTCATCCTCCCAGAACCTATCAGTCGGCACTTCATGTATCTCACAGTGCACCGCCAACTCCTATTAGTGCACCACCATCACCTATCAGTACACCGGCGCTTCAGAGCTTCCAGGGGCACATTGCCAGGTATTGCTCCCGAGCTTCTGGTAGTTCTCAGTATCAGAGTTCTCGTGCCATGGTCCCAGCATCAGGTTTACCCCCACCCCCTCAACCAGCTAGGGGTGGAGGTCGTGGTGCCAGAGGTGGAGGTCAGACTCATAGAGGTGGAGGACATTCCATGAGAGGTAGAGGTCAGGCCGCAGTAGGTCGATCCAGAGATGATCAGATTGGAGGGGCTCAACCCCGGTGCTATGCTTTTCCTGCCAGGCCTGATGCCGAGGCTTCTGATGCAGTTATTACAGGTACAGTTTCAGTTTGCAGCCGAGAGGCTTCGATGTTATTTGATCCGAGGTCTATATTGTCCTATGTGTTTTCATATTTTGTCCCTTATTTGAGTATGCCCCGTGATTCCTTGAGTACTGTTGTGCATGTTTCTACACCGGTGGGTGATTCTATAGTGGTAGATCGAGTCTACCATGCCTTCTTAGTAGTCATGGGTGGTCTGGAGACTCAGGTTGATCTTTTTCTTCTTGATATGGTTGACTTTGATGTTATATTGGGGATGGATTGGTTATCCCCCTATTATGCTATTCTGGACTGTCATGCCAAGACAGTGACCTTGGCTTTGCCAGGGGTGCCTCGTTTGGAGTGGAAGGGAACTCCTAAGCATTCTTCTGGTAGAGTTATTTCTTATATGAAGGCTCGACGCATGGTTGGGAAGGGTTTTTTGGCCTATCTGGCCTATGTTCGTGATTCTAGCCCCGAGGTTACTTCCCCGGAGTCGGTGCCCGTGGTTCGTGAGTTTCCAGAGGTTTTCCCTGCTGACCTGCTGGGTATGCCACCCGACAGGGATATTGATTTTTGTATTGAGTTAGTTCAGGGCACCCAGCCTATTTCTACTCCGCCGTATCGCATGGCCTCGCCAGAGTTGAAGGAGTTGAAAGATCAGTTGCAGGATTTGTTGGATAAAGGCTTCATTAGGCCTAGTGTCTCTTCTTGGGGTGCTCCAGTATTGTTTGTCAAGAAGAAAAATGGCTCGATGAGGATGTGTATTGACTATTGGCAATTGAATAAGGTTACTATTAAGAACAAGTATCCTTTGCCGAGCATTGATGATTTATTCGACCAGCTTCAGGGTGCTTCAGTGTTTTCCAAGATTGACTTGAGATCCGTTTACCATCAGCTAAGGATTAGGGCGTCCGATGTCCCTAAGACAGCTTTTCGCACTTGTTATGGGTATTATGAGTTCTTGGTGATGTCATTTGGGCTGACGAATGCCCCCGCTGCTTTCATGGAGTTGATGCACCGAGTGTTCAGGCCTTACTTGGAATCATTTGTGATTGTTTTCATTGATGACATGTTGATATACTCTCACAGCCGAGAGGAGCAAGAGCAGCACCTTAGAGTCGTCCTCCAGACTCTGAGGGATAGTCAGTTGTATGTTAAATTCTCCAAGTGTGAGTTTTGGTTGATCTCAGTTGAATTTCTAGGCCATGTGGTATCGTCAGAGGGTGTTCAGGTAGATCCCAAGAAGATTTCAGCAGTCAGAGATTGGCCCAGACCTACCTCAGCTACAAAGATCCGGAGTTTCTTGGGCTTAGCAAGTTATTATCGTCGGTTTGTGGAGGGATTTTCATCCATTGCATCCCCAATGACCAGGTTGACTCAGAAGAGTATCCGATTCAGGTGGTCTGATGAGTGCGAGGCGAGCTTTCAGAAGCTCAAGACAACCTTGACCACGACACCAGTGTTGGTTTTTCCCACAGGTTCAGGATTGTATACCGTATATTGTGATGCTTCACGAGTTGGGCTTGGTGCAGTGTTGATGCAGGATGGCAAGGTTATAGCCTATGCTTCTCGTCAGTTGAAGGTCCATGAGAAGATATATCCAGTTCATGACTTGGAGTTAGCAGCTATTGTGCATGCATTGAAGATTTGGAGACACTAATTGTATGGTGTGACATGTGAGGTGTTCACGGATCATAAGAGCTTGCAGTATTTGTTTAAACAGAAGGAGTTGAACATGAGGCAGAGGAGATGGTTAGAGTTGCTGAAGGATTATGATATTACCATTCTTTATCATCCAGGGAAGGCCAACATGGTGGCCGATGCTTTGAGCCGGAAGTCAGCTAGCATGGGTAGTCTTGCTTACTTATTAGTCGGAGAGCGACCTCTTGCTTTGTATGTTCAGGCGTTAGCTAATCGATTTGTGAGATTGGAGGTTTCTGAGACTGGCAGTGTTTTAGCCCATATCGTGGCCCGTTCTTCATTGTATGATCGTATTCGGACCAGGCAGTATGATGATCGCCATTTATTTGTTCTTAGAGATAGAGTCAGGCACGGAGATGCCAAGCAGGTTACGGTTGATGCTGAGGGAGTATTATGGATGCAGGGTCGTATTTGTGTACCCGATGTCGATGGCATTCGTGAGTTGATACTTCAGGAGGCCTATAGTTTTCGGTATTCTATTCATCCAGGCACCGCAAAGATGTACCAGGACTTGCGGCAGCACTATTGGTGGCGAAGATGAAGAAGGATATTGTAGCTTATGTAGCTCGGTGCTTGAATTGTCAGCAGGTTAAGTACGAGCACCAGAGACCCGGTGGTTTGATGCAGCAGATTCAGCTTCCTGAGTGGAAGTGGGAGCGTATCACCATGGACTTTGTAGTTGGACTCCCACGGACTCAAAGGATGTTTGATGCAATATGGATCGTTGTGGATAGGCTGACCAAGTCAACGCACTTCATTCCAGTATCAGTTCGTATTCAGCAGAGAAGTTGGCAAAGATCTATATGAGAGAGATTGTTAGACTGCATGGTGTGCCCATATCTATTATATCGGACCGATGTACTCATTTTACCTCTCATTTCTGGAGAGTATTTCAGCGAGAGTTGGGCACACAGATTGATTTGAGCATAACATTTTACCCTCAGACGGACGGGCAGTCCGAGCGTACTATTCACATTTTGGAGGATAAGTTGCGAGCTTGTGTCATTGACTTTGGTGGATCATGGGATCAGTTCTTGCCTTTATCAAAGTTTGCCTACAACAACAGCTATCAGTCGAGCATTCAGATGGCTCCGTATGAGGCATTGTATGGTAGACAGTGTCGATCTCCAATCGGATGGTTTGAGCCGGGAGAGGCTAGATTATTAGGTTCTGAGTTAGTCCAAGATGCCTTGGACAAGGTGAAGATCATTCAAGATAGACTTCGTATAGCTCATTCCAGGCAGAAGAGTTATGCGGATCGCAGAGTTTGAGATTTGGCATTTATGATAGGCGACCGGGTATTTCTTCGGGTGTCGCCCATGAAGGGCGTGATGAGATTCGGAAAGAAGGGCAAGTTGAGCCCTAGGTACATTAGTCCATTTGAGATTCTGGACAAGGTAGGAGTGGTGGCCTACAGACTTGCCTTGCCACCTAGTTTGTCAGCCGTGCATCCAGTATTTCACGTGTCTATGCTCCGGAGGTATATTGCGGACCCATCTCATGTACTTGACTTCAGTGGTATCCAGTTGGACAAGAATTTGTCTTATGAGGAGGAGCCGGTGGCCATATTAGCTAGGCAGGTTCATCAGTTGAGATCGAAGATTTATCCTTCGGTTCGTGTTCAGTGGAGAGGTCATCCTGTTGAGGCAACTACTTGGGAGTCTGAGCCCGATATGCGAAACCGTTATCCCCACCTTTTCCCCGATTCAGGTACTTTTCTATGTTCGTTCGAGGACGAACGATTGTTTTAGAGGTGGAGATTGAAGATGACTCCTTATGTAATTTAGCAGAAACTGTGTCTAGAGGCCCCGAAAACCTCTGTTAATCTCACATCGACATGCGTGCATAGCCCGGGCGTGTAGTCGGTAAGATTTTATGTGAAAAGTTGATTTTATAATGATTAATTGATTAAAGTTGACTTTGGTCACACATTTTTGGTAAACGGACCAAGACCCGTGATTTGACAGTCCCGGAGGGTCCGTAGAAAAATATGGGACTTGGGCGTATGCCCAGAATCGAATTCCGAGGTCCCAAGCTCGAGAAATAAATTTTTAAAGAAAATTATTTTCTAAAAATAATAAAGACTTTTGAAAATGATAATTAATGTGAAAACCGTGTTGTCGGGCCCGTATTATGGTTCCGCAGCCCGGAACAGGTTGAATATATGATATGTGAGTTATCTGTGAAATTTGGTGTAAAACAGACTTGAAATGTCGAGTTTCGGATCAACTCGGAATAATTAAGCCTTATGAAGTTTTGAGAAAATTCTAGGAGATTTGAGGCTTAATTCCTTGTTTTTGAGGATATTTTGGTGATTTAAATGCTTGAATAAGTCCGTAGGATGATTTGGGAGTCGTGTGTGTGTTTGGTTTGGAGACCTGAGGGCTCGGGTGAGTTTCGGGTAGTTAACGGGGTGTGTAAAGTAGAATAATCTGGTGTTTTTAATGTTCTGCTGGTGTCTGGTGTAACACCGTTCGCGAACGCGGCCAAGGGCACGCGAACGCGAAGGGTAATCATCTTGGCCTGGGTTTTTACTCTTCGGGAGACACGAACAAGGGGCACTGGACAATGCTTCGACGCGAAAGCGTCCCCAGTGGTGCGAACGCGTAGTGTTAGGTTGGGGGGTTGGGTAGGTTGTTCTTCGCGAACGCGGCCCTAGGCTCGCGAACGCATAGGTCAGGACTTCCAACCCTTCGCGAACGTGGCCATGGTCTCGCGAACTTGATGGGTAATTGTTTGCCAAGTGATTTTTAAAGCTTAAAAACAGAATGCATTCGGGATTTCCTCATTTTCATCACTCCCTTCTGCCTCAAACCCCCAGTGACGACCTCCAAGCCAATTCTCCTCCATAACCACTTGGGTAAGTGACTTCAACTCCTATTTCTTCCATTTTTCCTTCATCAACCCTAGAATCTAGGTCTAGAGTCCTAAAAAACAAAGTAGAAATTAAGGAATTTGGGTAGAGTTAGGGATTATGGGACTTTTGGGAATTCAACCTCAATTTGGGGTCGGATTTCAAAACAAATCATATATTTGAACTCGTGGGAGTATGGGTGAGCGGGTTTTGGTCCGAGCCTCGTGTTTGGACCAAGCAGGCCCGGGGTCGAATTTTGATATTTTTGGAAGAATGCTTGGCAATGGGTAGTTAGGCTATGGAATTTATTTATTGGATCATTATTGATATACTTGAGTTAATTATGTCTAGATAATACCATTCCGGAGTTGAATTCTAAAGGAAAGGCGGTGTTAGAGGGTTGATTGCTATATTTTGGACCTGAGGTAAGTGTATTGCCTAACTTTGGTGAGGGAATAGGTATCATATGCTATGTGCTAAGTGTTTATCATGTTCAACGCATAGGTGAGGTGACGAGTACCTATGCATTGTGTGTCAAGCATGTCCGTGAGTCCATTTTTTATGAAATTCTTGTCCTTATTTCCATATCCANTGATTTACATGATTACATTATACATTGCATAGTGAGGAAGAGAGTAAAAGCACGAAGGGTGATGCCGTGCCATGATTTACATTTATTACATTATACATTGTATAGTGAGGAAGAGAGTAAAAGCACGAAGGGTGATGTCGTGCCATGATTTACATTGATTACATCATACACTGCATAGTAGGGAAGAGAGTAAAAGCACGAAGGGTGATGCCGTGCCATTTATTACATTTCTAGCATTATATTTGTCTCATTAGCTTATTTCTGATAAATTGCCTTCTTGTATGTTCCTATGTGCTTAATTAACTGCTTTATCTCACTTGTTACCCCATTGTCTGCTCCCTTATCCCCATACGTAATTGTTTATCTCTTGCTTTGTTGTTCCACGATATATGTTGTAGAATAGGACAGGTTAACGTTTGTTGTCAAGTCTAGCCTCGTCACTACTTCGACTGAGGTTAGGCTCGGCACTTACTCAGTACATGGGGTCGGTTTTACTGATGCTACACTGCACATCTTATTGTTGTGCAGATCCCGCATTCGGACCCTGTGGACAACATTGAGGGAGTCTCCTTCAGTCCACCTTAGAGGCTTCAAGGTATACCCGCTGGCGTTCGTGGGCCTTGGCGTCTCTCCTATCCCTAGTTCTTGATTATGTCTTGTCTTTCCTCTAGTTTTCAGAGACAGACATGTATTTCCTTTCGGACTTTGTATTTAGCACTCCTATAGACAGTTCGTGAGTTTGTGACTCCAGGTTTTGGGAAAATTATTTGCGATGTTGTATTATGTTGTTTTTACGTAGCTTTGAAACTTTATCTATTTCCGTTGTTAAATTATGAACTTTTTTTAGCTTATTTTAATTCGCTGTTATCATATTAGTTTAACTATACACGTTGGCTTATCTAGCGGGTTCAATATTAGACGCCATCATGGCCCGAAGGTGGGATTCGGGTCGTGACAGACTCCTAACGAAACAAGTAAAAAGAAATATGTATGAGAATTAACGAAACATATTGGAACTCCAAGCATAGGAATTTTAATATATTATGCTGGAATATTTTTCGGATTTTGAACAATATTTTCGTTCAAATTTATCTTTACATAAAAAGTGGCTAAATTTCAAAAAATCAGTATCTCGACTTTCTTTATTTTCAATCAAAGTACAATGGGTAAAACAAGAAACACTACAGAAATACAAATACTACAAGATAGGGATCTGAAGCAAAGTACATTGCAATTAGACACCAATGTACTTGTCACGACCCGAATTCCCACAGTCGGGACCGTGATGGCGCCTAACGCTGCACTTGCTAGGCAAGCCAACATTACAGGTTTACAACATAAAATTTTTATAATTTACGGAGAATCACTACAACTTAACACATGATAATTTAATTAAGAAATGAAGTTACAGAATAACATTGAGCATATTATATTTATATGTCTAACCACCCATGATCTGGAGTCACAACTCACGGACTACTAAGAATTTACTACAAGTATTTGGCTGAAGGAAAAATGTACAATTGTTTACGAATTAAAGGAAACAATAAATGAGCATATAGGAGGGGACTCCTGGAATCTGCGGACGCCGGCAGATCTACGTCGGGTTTCTTGTGTAGAAGTGAGATACGATCTCAGAATCAGCTCGGACCGATACCTAGATCTGCACAGAAAGTGCAGAGTGTAGCATCAGTACAACCGACCCCATGTATTGGTAAGTGTCGAGCCTAACCTCGGCGAAATAGTGACGAGGCTAGGACAACACACCCACATAAACTTGAACAGTATAATCATGCTAATGGCAACAACAATAATGAAAGAAATAAAGCAGAAATAATGTGAAGGGGATATACTGAGGGGTTTACAATATAAGGAATAAGAAACAGGAATAAGACAAAATCAATCAACATGCTTTAAACAAAATAAACAAGTAGAAACAGTAAAGGAAATTTGCACGGCATCACCCTTCGTGCTTTTACTCTAAATCTCACCATATGAAATAATAAAACGACATGGCATCACCCTTCGTGCATTTAACCTCTCATAATATAACACGACATCACCCTTCATGCTTTATCACTCACAAATCATGGCACGACGTCACCCTTTGTGCATTAACACTCACAAAACACGACACGTCATCACCTTTCGTGCTTTACACTCTTCCTCACAATATAAATAATGCATGAACGACATCACCCTTCGTGTTATACACTCCTCCTCACCAATCACAGAATCAACAATAACGGATAGATAGAAATATCACAAAGAAACCAGTACTTCATCAATGCTTAATATCACAATATAAATCTCAACCTTGAACTAATATTTCAAAATTTCCAAATCTCGATAACACTGGATAGAAGCCACCCAATATTACAATTTACAATGCCAAGCATGGATAATATGATTAAAGACTACAAAATTTACAAGAATAGAATTCACTCAAATGTTATGAATCACCAACAACATATAGATGTTCGTCACTTCACCTATACATCGTATTCAACAACCACATACGTAGAAAATAAACACATAACACCTATTCCCTCAAGTCAAAGTTAGACAGGACACTTACCTCGATTCGCTGGCCACTCACTGCTCAAGTACCGCTTTTCCTTTAGAATTTACCTCAAACCCACTCATATCTAGTCATAATTAGCTTAATATCATCAATTATCTCTAAAGTAATCAATTTCAACGCACAATTATAGAATTCCCAAATTTTACCCCCAAAAGTAAAAAACCAACCCCGGACCCGCTTGGTCAAAACTCGAGGTTCGGACCAAAACCCCGAGCCCGAATATGTAACTACTTCCGGAACCCGACCCAAAATCGAGGTCTAAATCCCCAAATTTGAAAAATTCCCAATTCCCCTAAAATCCCTAATTTCTACCCTTAAAGAACAAGATTTAAGACTAGGAATTCAATAAATGATGATGGAAATTGAAGAAAATGAGTTAAGAAGTGCAAACCTATGATTTTGTGTCGAAATCTCTCTACAAAAATCGCCCTAGGTCAATTTCTAAGGTTGAAAAATGAAATTTAGGACTAAGTCCCGATTTTTGGATTCTGTTTAAACACTGGACAGGTCTTCATCGCATTCGCGAGAAGCCTGTCGCGATCGTGATGCAAAATGGCCTAAAGACTATGCGTTCACGAGTCTATCTACGCATTTGCGTAAGTCAAATCTCCTCCCTGGCCTTTGCGTTCGCGACCCAATGGACGCGTTCACGTAGAAGAGCATGACCCCTCCCCCAGGTCCCATATTCTTCGCGTTCGCGATAGGCAAGTCGCGTTCGCCAAGGGTAACACCCCCGTTGCTCCGCATTCGTGACCTAGTCTACGCATTCGCATAGAGGAAAACCACCCCTGCCCATTTCCCCTTCGTGATCGCGTGAGTGGCTTCGCGATCGCGAAGCACAAGTCGACAGCACACTAGCAACAACAATTACACCAGAATTTCTATGTTTCCAACTACCCGTGCCCTATCTAAAATTCACCCGAGCCCTCGGGTCTCCAAACCAAACATGCACACAAGTCTAAAAACATCATACGGACTTGCTCGTGCGATGAAATCGCCAAAATAACACCTACAACTATGGATTTAGCATCAAAATCAACGAAATTCTCAAGAATACCTAAAGTTACTATTTTCTCAACCGAAGGTCCGAATCACATCAAATAAACTTCCTTTCTCAACAAATTTCACAGACAAGGTTTACATATCATAACGGACTTGTACCGGGCTCCAGAACCAAAATTCGGACCCGATACCATCAAAGTCAAGCATTAAGCAAATTCTTTAAAACCATTAATTTTTCTGAAATTCAATTTTAGTCAAAAATTCATTTCTCGGGCTAGGGATCTCAGAATTCGATTCCGGGCATACGCCTAGATCCCATATTTTACTACGGACCCACCGAGACCATCAGAACATGGGTCCGGGTTTGGTTACTCAAAACATTGACCAAAGTCAACTAAATCACTTTTAAATGTCAAAAATTATTATTTTCTTCACTTTTCCACATAAAGACTTTCCGGAATTACGCCCAGATTGCGCACGCAAATCGAGAAAGATAAAAATAAGGTTTCTAAGGCTAAAGAGTGCGGAATAAGGTCCTTAAAGACAAGATGAAACCTTGGGTCATCACAATCTCCACCTCTAAAACAAACATTCGTCCTCGAACGAACATAGAAAAGTACCTGAACTGGCGAACAAGTGGGGATATCTACTCTGCATGTCCGGTTCGGACTCCCAAGTAGCTGCCTCAACAGGCTGACCTCTTCACTGCACTTGAACTGAAGAATAACTCTTAGACCTCAACTGATAAACCTTCCGGTCTAGAATGGCTATCGGCTTCTCCTCATAAGTCAAATCCTTGTCTAACTGGACGGAGCTGAAATCCAACACGTGGGACGGGTCACCATGATACTTCTGGAGCATGGACACATGGAATACTGGATGAACTGGTGATAACTCTGGAGGCAACGCAAGTCTATAAGCCACCTCTCCCACTTTCTCGAGAATCTCAGATGACCCGATATACCTAGGGCTCAACTTTCCCTTCTTCGCAAACCTCATGACACCCTTCATGGGCGATACCCGATGCAATACTCTCTCCCCGACCATGAATTTCACATCATGAATTCTTCGGTCGTCATAACCCTTTTTCCAGGATTGAGCTGTACGAAGTCGATCCTGGATAATCTTTACCTTGTTCAAGGCCTCTTGTACCAAATTTGTACCCAACAACCGAGCCTCCCCCGGCTCAAACAACCCAACTGGCAACCTACATCGTCTACCATATAATGCCTCATAGGGAGCCATTTAAATGCTCGATTGGTAGTTGTTGTTGTAGGCGAACTCTGCAAGGGGAAAGAAATGATCCCACGACCCTATGACGTCTATAACACAAGCGTGAAGCATATCCTCCAAGATCTGAATAGTACGCTCGGACTGGCCGTCCATCTGCGGATGGAATGTTGTGCTCAACTCAACTCGCGTGCCCAACTCATGCTGAACTGACCTCCAAAAATGCGAGGTAAACTGCGTACCTCGATCAGAAATGATAGACACGGGCACACCGTGAAGACGTACGATCTCTCGGATATAAATATCTACCAACCGCTCCGAGGAATAAGTAACTGCCACAGGAATGAAGTGCGCTGACTTAGTTAGCTTATCCACAATAACCCACACGGCATCGAACTTCCTCTGAGTCCGTGGGAGTCCAACAACAAAGTCCCCATAGTGATATGCTCCTACTTCTACTCAGGAATCTCCATCTGCTGAAGCAAACCACCGGATCTCTGATGCTCATAATTCACCTGCTGACGGTTCAAGCACCGAGCCACGTAAGAAATTATATCCCTCTTCATCCTCCTTCACCAATAATGCTGTCGCAGGTCCTGGTACATCTTGGCAGCGCCGGGTGAATAGAATACCAAGAACTGTGATCCTCCTCAAGGATCAACTCACGAAGCCCATCAATATTAGGCACACATAAATGACCTTGCATCCTCAAACGTCGTCATCTCCAACGGTAACCTTCTTTGCACCACCATGCCGAACTATGTCCCTAAGGGCTATCAAGTGAGGGTCATCATACTGTCGATCTCTGATACGCTCAAACAAGGAAGACCGAGTGACTGTACAAGCTAGAACACGGCTAGGCTCTGAAATATCCAACCTCACAAACTAATTGGCCAAAGTCTGAATATCTGAAGCTAGTGGCCTCTCACCGACTGGAATGAAAGAAAGGCTGCCCATACTCATTGCCTTACTACTCAATGCATCGACCACCACGTTGGCCTTTCCCGGGTGATACAATATGGTGATATCATAGTCTTTCAATAGCTCCAACTATCTCCTCTGCCTCAAATTAAGATCATTTTTCTTGAACAAATACTAAAGGCTGCGATTATTCGTGAAAACCTCACACGACACATCATAAAGATAGTGCCTCCATATCTTTAGCACGTGAACAATGGATTCCAACTCTAGGTTATGGACAGGATAATTCTTCTCATGAACCTTCAACTGCTGAGATGCATATGTAATCACCCTGCCCTCCTGCATCAACACTTTTCTGAGCCCAACACGGGAGGCATCACAATATACCGTGTAAGATCTTGAACCTGATGGTAATACTAGTACCGGTGCTGAAGTCAAGGTTGTCTTGAGCTTCTGAAAGCTCGCCTCACACTCGTCCGACCATCTAAATGGGGCACCCTTCTGGGTCAACCTGGTAATTAGGGATGCTATAGATGAAAACCCCTCCACAAACTGACGATAATAACCAGCCAAACCCAAGAAGCTCCTAATGTCTATAGCTAAAGTGGGTCTAGACCACTTTGTGACTACCTCAATCTTCTTAGGATCCACCTTAATACCCTCTGCTGATACGACATGACCCAAGAAAGCGACTGAATCCAACCAAAACTCGCATTTTAAAAATTTAGCATATAACTGACTGTCCCTCAAGGTCTGGAGCACTATCCTAAGGTGTTGCTCATGCTCATCCCGACTGCGGGAGTATATCAAAATGTCATCAATAAACACAATCACAAAGGAATCCATATAAGGCTCGAAAACTCGGTTCATCAAGTCCATAAATGTTGCGGGAGCATTGGTCAACCCAAAGGACATCCCCAGAAACTCATAGTGCACATACCGCGTCTGAAAAGCTATCTTAGGGACATCAGATGCCCTAATCCTCAACTGATGGTAGCCAGATCTCAAATCAATCTTTGAAAACACCTTGACACCCTAAAGCGGATCAAAGAAATCATCAATCCTCGGCAACAGATACTTGTTCTTGATTGTGAATTTGTTCAACTGCCAATAATCTATAAACATCCTCATAGATCCATCCTTCTTCTTCACGAACAAAACCGGCACACCTCAGGGTGAGACACTAGGTCTAATGAAGCCCTTATCAAGCAAATCCTGCAACTGTACCTTCAACTCTTTCAACTCTGGTGGGGCCATCCGGTATGGTGGGATAGAAATGGGCTGAGTGCCCGGAGTCAAATCAATGCAAAAGTCGATATCCCTGTCGGTGGCATCCCCGATAGGTTTGGAGGTAATACCTCAGGAAACTCATGAACAACAGGCAAAGATCCATAGAAGGAACCTCAACACTAGAATAACGAATATAAGCCAAATAGTCCAAACACCGCTTCTCGACCATGCGCCGAGCCTTCATATAAGAAATAACCCTGCTGGAGGAATGACCAGGAGTCCCTCTCCACTCTAATCGAGGCAACCCCGGAAAGGCTAATGTCATTGTCTTAGCGTGACAGTCAAAAATAGCATGATAAGGTGACAGCCAATCCATGCCTAATATAACATCAAAATCAACCATATTGAGGAGTAAAAGGTCTACACTGGTCTCAAGACCCCCAATAGCGACCACACACGAGCGATATACATGATCTACAACAATAGCATCCCCCACGGGCGTATACACATATACAGGGGCGCTCAAGGAATCATGGAGCACAACCAAATATGAAGAAAAATAAGATGACACATAGGAGTAAGTAGACCCCGGATCAAATAGAACTGAATCATCTCTACTGCAAACTGAAACAGTACATGCAATAAAAGCATCGGAGGACTCAGCCTCAGGTTTGGCTGGAAAGGCATAACATTAGGGCTGGGCCCCACCACCCTGAACCATGTCTCTGGGATGACCTCTGACTGGAGGGCCTCCACCTCTAGGAGCCTGTCCTCCACCTCTAACAATATGTCCCCTACCTTTGGCTACCTGACCCCTATCACTCGACGCACGAGGACAATATCTATCAATGTGCCTCGGGTCACCATAAGTATAACATGACCTCGGCTGCTGAGACTGCTGGCCGGCAAACTAACCCTATCGACCTGAATAACCACCCTGAAAACTCTGAAGAGGAGGTGCTTTGATAGGAGCTGGCTGATAAGAATAAGGCATATAAGGTCCACGAGCACCTGGGGCACCGTGAGATGCCTGGAGTGCTGAATGAAATGGCCTGGAAAGATGGCCTCAAGCATAAGTATCCTCGCCTCCAGATGAGGCACCGCTGAATCCACCAAAATGGTGAGGTCTCTTGTCTGACCCCTGACCTTTCAATCCATGAACCATCTTAACTCGCCTGGCCACATTGGCCGCATCCTGGAAAGAGATCTTGCTCCCCGTCTCCTTAGCCATCTGCAATCTGATAGGCTGAGCAAGACCCTTAATAAACCTCCTCATGCTCTCTCTCTCTCTCTCTCTCTCTCTCTCTGTAGGGATCAAATGAATAGCATGACGAGCCAAATCCACGAAATGAGTCTTATACTAAGTAACAATCATGCTACCGTGCTGGAGACACTCGAACTGACGGCGGCGCTCCTCTCTCGTAGTGATAGGCAGAAACTTCTCTAACAGTAGATGTGAGAACTTATTCCAAGTAAGAGCAGGACCCAGTTGTTCTAGTCAATAAACAATCTCTCCACCATTTCTTTGCGGAACCAGTCATCTGAAAAGAAGAAAAGTCGACCTCGTTGGTCTCCAATATACCCATGTTCCGAAGAACCTCATGGCAACTGTCAAGGTACTCCTGAGGGTCCTCTAAAGTGGCACCACTGAAGTGAACTGGAAAAATCTTGGTAAACCTATCCAAACTCCACAAAGCCTCGGAGGACATAGCTGCCCCATCACCGGGAGGTACTGCAGCAACTGGCTGAACTACCCCAACTGGATGGGCTGCTAGAGTTTGAAACTGGGGATCCATCTGTTCGGAAGTGTGGGCAGCAGGAGTCTAGGATCCTCCTCCAGCCTGTGATACGGCTGGTGCCATGGGGAATGCGCCAGTCTGGGCCATACTCTCCATAAGGCCCACTAATCGGACCAAGGCATCCTAAAGTACCGAGGTGGAAATAAACCCCTCTAGGACCCGAGCTGATCCTGCCGGAACAGTCTGAGTTGGAACCTCCTCAGCTCCGTAGCTGGAGCTACTGCTCGCGCCCTAGGCTGAGCCCTGCCATTGTTAGAGGTGGAGGTTAGGCCATTAGAGGTGGAGGACTGCCATCTAGAGGCCGTACCAGAGATATGATTCAGAGTGGTGGGACCCAGCTCTGATGTTATGCTTTCCCAGCCAGACCTGAGGCTGAGTCATATGATGTTGTCATTACAGGTACTATTTCAGTTTGCAGTAGAGATGTTTCAGTTCTATTTGATTGGGGGACTACTTACTCTTATGTGTCATCTTATTTTGCTTCATACTTGGTTGTACCTCGTGATTCCTTCAGTGCCCATGTATATGTGTCCACGCCCGTGTGGGATGCTATTGTTGTAGATCATGTGTATCGTTCGTGTGTAGTCACTATTGAGAGTCTTGAGACCAGTGTAGACCTTTTTCTCCTTGATATGGTGGATTTTGATATTATATTAGGCATGGATTGGCTGTCACCTTATCACACTATCTTGGACTGTCACGCCAATATAGTGACATTAGCCTTGCCGGGGTTGCCTCGATTAGATTGGAGAGGGACTCCCGATCATTCCTCCAGTAGGATTATTTCTTATATGAAGGCTCGGCGTATGGTCGAGAACGGGTGTTTAGCCTATTTGGCATATGTTCGTGATTCTAGTGCTGAGATTCCTTCTATGGATTTTGTGCCGGTTGTTCGTGAGTTTCCTGAGGTATTTATTGCAGACTTGTCGGGGATGCCACCCGACATGGATATTGACTTGTCTCCGAGCAGTCAGCCCATTTCTATTCCGCCATATCGGATGGCCCCGCCAAAGTTGAAAGAATTGAAGGAACATTTCTAGGTTTTTCTTGATAAGGGCTTCATTAGACCTAGTGTCTCGACCTGGGGTGCACCAGTTTTTTTTCGTAAAGAAGAAGGATGGATCTATGAAGATGTGTATAAATTATCGGCAGTTGAACAAAGTCACTATCAAGAACAAGTATCCTTTGTCGAGGATTGATTATTTGTTTGATCAGCTTCAGGGTGCCAAGGTGTTTTCAAAGATTGATTTGAGATCTGGCTACCATCAATTGAGGATTAGGGCATCTGATGTCCCTAAGACAGCTTTTCGGACACGGTATAGGCACTATGAGTTTCTGGTGATGTCCTTTGGGTTGACTAAGTCCTCGAAAACATTTATGTACTTGATGAACCGAGTGTTCAAGCCTTATCTGGATTCCATTGTGATTGTGTTTATTGATGACATCTTGATATACTCCCGCAGTCGGGAGGAGTATGAGCAGCACCCCAGGATAGTGCTCCAGACTTTGAGGGACAGTCAGTTGTATGCTAAATTCTCAAAGTGCGAGTTTTGGTTGGATTCAATCGCTTTCTTGGGTCATGTTGTATCAGAAGAGGGTATCCAGGTAGATCCTAAGAAGATTGAGGCAGTCCAGAACTGGCCTAGACCCACTTCAGCCACAGAGATCAGGAGCATCTTAGGTTTGGCGGGTTATTACTGTCGGTTTGTGGAGGGGTTTTCATCTACAGCAGCCCCAATGACTAGGTTGACCCAGAAGGGTGCCCCATTCAGATGGTCAGACGAGTGTGAGGTGAGATTTCAGAAGCTCAATTCAGCTTTGACTACAACAATGGTGTTGGTATTACTATCAGGTTCAGGATCTTACACAGTGTATTGTGATGCCATCCGTGTTGGGCTCGGAGAGGTATTGATGCAGGAGGCTAGGGTGATTGCATATGCATCTCGGCAGTTGAAGGTTCATGAGAAGAATTACCATGTTCATGATTTAGAGTTGGCAGCCATTGTTCACGCGTTGAAAATTTGGAGGCACTATCTTTATGGTGTGTCATGTGAGGTTTCACGGATCATCAAAACCTTCAGTATTTGTTCAAGCAGAAGGATCTCAATTTGAGGCAGAGGAGATGGTTAGAGCTATTGAAAGACTATGATATTACCATATCGTATCATCCGGGAGAGGCCAATGTAGTGGCCGACGCATTGAATAGGAAGGCAGTGAATATGGGAAGCCTTGCGTTCATTCTGGTCAATGAGAGACCGCTAGCTTCAGATGTTCAGACGTTGGCCAACTAGTTTATGAGGTTGGATATTTCAGAGCCCAACCATGTTCTAGCTTGCACAGTCGCTCGGTCTTCCTTGTTTGAGCGTACCAGAGATTGGTAGTATGATAACCCTCACTTGATGGTCCTTAGAGACACAGTTTGGCAAGGTAGTGCTAAGTAGGTTACTGTTGGATATGACGGCATTTTGAGGATGCAGTTTCGTGTATGTGTGCCTAATGTTGATGGGCTTCATGAGTTGATCCTTGAGGAGGCTCACAGTTCTCTGTATTCTATTCACCCAGGCGCTGCCAAGATGTACCAAGACTTTCGGCAACATTATTGGTGGAGGAGGATGAAAAAGGATATCTTTGCTTATATGGCTCGATGCTAGAATTATCAGGAAGTGAAGTATGAGCATCAGAGACCCGGTGGTTTGCTTCAACAGATGGATATTCCTGAGTGGAAGTGGGAACATATCACAATGGACTTTGTTGTTGGGATCCCATGGACTCAGAGGAAGTTCGACGTCGTGTGGGTCATTGTTGATAGGCTGACTAAGTCATCGCACTTCATTCTGGTGGCATTTACCTATTCCTCGGAGCGGTTGGTAGAGATTTATATTTGGGAGACTGTCCATCTTAACGGTGTGCCCGTGTATACCATTTCTGATCGAGGTACGCAGTTTACCTCGCATTTCTGGAAGGCAGTACATCGTGAGTTGGGTACGCGAACGGAGCTGAGCACATCATTTCATCCTCAGACAGACGGGCAGTTTGAGCGTACTATTCAAATCTTGGAGGATATGCTCCACGCTTGTGTTATAAATTTTGGAGGATCGTGGGATCAGTTCTTGCCCCTTGCAGAGTTCGCCTAAAACAACAACTACCAGATAAGCATTCAGATGGCTCCCTATGAGGCATTATATGGTAGACGGTGCAGGTCGCCAATTGGATGATTTGAGTTGGGAGAGGCTCGGTTATTGGGTACAGATCTAGTGCAGAAGGCCTTGGACAAGGTCAAGATTACACAGGATCGACTTCGTACAGCTCAATCCAGGCAAAAGAGTTATGCCGACCGTAGAGTTCCTGATGTGGTATTCATATTTCGGGTATCGCCCATGAAGGGTGTCATGATATTTGGAAAGAAGGGCAAGTTGAGCCCAAGGTATATCGGGCCTTTTGAGATTCTTGATAGAGTGCGAGAGGTAGCTTATAGACTTGCGTTGCCTCCAGGGTTATCATCAGTTCATCAAGTATTCCACGTGTCCATGCTCCGAAAGTATCATGGTGACCCATCCTACGTATTAGATTTCAGCTCTGTCCAGTTGGTCAAGGATTTGACTTATGAGGAGTAGTCGGTATCCATTCTAGACCAGCAGATTTGTCAGTTGAGGTCAAAGAGTTATCCTTCAGTTCGAGTGCAGTAGATAGGTCATCTTGTTGAGGAAGCTACTTGGGAGTCCGAGTCGGACATGCGGAGTAGATATCCCCACCTATTCGCCAGTTCAGGTACTTTTCTATGTCTGTTCGAGGACGAACGTTTGTTTTAGATGTGGAGATTGTGATGACCCAAAGGGTCATCTTGTGTTCTAGGACTCTATCCTACGCTCGTTAGCCTTTAAAATCTTACTTTTACCCTCCTCGATCTACGTTCACAGTCCGGGCGTAATTTTGAAAAGCCTTTATGTGAAAATTGAAGAAATAAAAAAATATTTGGTATTTAAAAGTGATTTTAGTTGACTTCGGTCAACATTTTGAGTAAACGAATCCGAATCTCTATTTTGACGGTCCTGGTGGGTCCGTAGTAAAATATGGGATATGGGCATATGCCCAGAATCTAATTCTGAGGTCCCTAGCCCGAGGAATAAATTTTTGACTAAAATTGAATTACAAAAAAATTATGATTTTAAAGAACTTGCTTGATGTTTAATCTTGTTGGTATCAGGCCCGTATTTTGGGTCCGGAGCCCGGTACAGGTATATGATATTTCTACCTTGTCTGTAAAATTTGGTAAGAATCGGAACTGATTTGACGTGATTTGGACCATCGGTTGAGAAAATAGTCGTTCTAAGGTGTTCTTGACAATTTCATTGGTTTTGGTGCTAAATCCGTGGTTTTAGGTGTCATTTTGGCGATTAGATCGCACGAGCAAGTCTGTATGATATTTTTAGACTTGTGTGCATGTTTGGTTTGGAGCCCGAGGGCTCGGGTGAGTTTTGGATAGGCCACGGGTAGTTGAGACTTAGAAAAATTCTGGTGTTTCTGGTGTTCTGGTGCACAGACATTTTGTGCTTCACGATCGGGAAGGGTAAACTGCGCTGGGGTGGAATTTCTTCTACACGAACGCGAGGCCTGGGTTGCGAACGCAGAGCATTGGGAGGTTTTATCTACACAAACGTGATCGGCTAGACGCGAACGCGTAGTGTAATGGAGGAGAGGGCTGGGGAGATCTTCGAGTTGTTCTACGCGAACACGGGCCTAGGCTCGCGAACGCGAAGGTCAGGGGGGACATACCTTCGCGAACGTGGTCAACTCTTCGCGAACACGAAGTCCATTCTGGCCGTTGTGCATCGCGATCGCGACAGGTCTCTCGCGAACGCGATGAAGACCTGTCCAGTGTTTTCAAAACAGAACAAAATCGGGATTTAGCCCTAAATTTCATTTTTCATCCTTAGAACTCGACCTAGTGCGATTTTTGAAGAGGGATTTCAACACCAAATCATAGCTTTGCACTTCTTAACTTGTTTTCTTCAATATCCATCATCATTCATTGAATTCCTAATCTTAAATCTTGTTCTTCAAGGGTAGTTATTAGGGATTTGGGGGAATTCGGAATTTTACAAATTTGGGGATTTAGACCTCGATTTGAGGTCGGATTCCGGAACTAATTACATATTCGGGTTCGAGGGTGAATGGATAAACAGATTTTGGTTCGAACCTCGGGTTTTGACCAAGCGGGTCCGGGGTCGATTGTTGACTTTTTGGAAGAAAAAAAATCGGGAACTCTATAATTGTGCATTGAAATTGATTTCTTTAGTGATAATTGATGGTATTGAGAAAATTATGACTAGATACGAGCGGGTTGGAGGTGAATTCTAGAGGAAAGCGGTACTTGAGAAGTGAGTGGCCTACGGATTGAGGTAATTGTTGTGTCTAACCTTGGCTTGAGGGATTAGGTATTGTTTCCTATTTGCTATGTGTTGATTCCTAAGTACAACGTATAGGTGAGGTGACGAGTACCTATGCGTTGTTATCAAGTCCTAGCATGCGAGTGAGTCTTATTCTTGTAATTGTTGTATTCTTTATTCGTGTCATTCAAGATTAGACTAGATATTCTTTATGTTGTTATTGTTCTTCTTGTTTGGGTAAGGAAGAGTGTAAAGCACGAAGGGTGATGCTGTGCCATTTCATATTTATTATCATTATCATGTGAAGAAGAGTGTAAAGCACGAAGGGTGATGTTGTGCCATTGCATATCCATTATCATTATCATGTGAGGAAGAGTGCAAAGCACGAAGGGTAATTCTGTGCCATTGTATATTTATTATTATTATCATGCGAGGAAGAGTGTAAAGCACGAAGGGTGATCTCATGCCATTGCATATTCATTATCAGTATCATGTGAGGAAAAGTGTAAAACACGAAGGGTGATGTCGTGTCATTTCATATTCATTATCATTATCATGTGACGAAGAGTGTAAAGCACGAAGGGTGATATCGTGTCATTTCATATTCATTAACATCGTTTTTGTCATTTATTATGGTGAGGATGAGAGTAAAAGCGCGAAAGGTGATGTCGTGCACTTGTTTTGCTATGTTTTTAATACTCCTATTGGTGCAAAGCATGTTATTATTGTGTTTCTTTACTGTTACCATTCACATGATCTTGTACTTCCCCCAGCATGTCCTCCCCCTCTTATTATTGTCTGTGTAGCTTCTATTATTTTCCATTATGTCCCTACATTGTTTATCTGCACAGGTTATATGTGGGTGTCTTGTCCTAGCCTCGTCACTACTTCGTCGAGGTTAGGCTCGACACTTACCAGTACATAGGGTCGATTGTACTGATGTTGCACTCTACATTTTCTGTGCAGATCCAGGTATCGGTCAGAGCTGATTCCGAGATTTGTAGTTGACTTCTACGCAGGAGACCTAAGGTAGATCTGCCGACGTCCGTAGATTCATGGAGTTCCCTCCTATATGCTCATTACTGTTTTTCTTTGTTCATAATCAATTGTATACTCTTCTTTCTGCCAAATACTTGTAGATAATCATAGTAGTCCATGAGTTGTGACTCCAAATCGTGGGTAGATAGATATATAAATATCATATGCGCAGTGTTATTGTGAATTTTTGCTTCTTTATTTATTCTCATGTGTTGGTTCGTAGTCATACTCCGCAAATTTTAAGATATTTATATTGTAGAGCCCTAATGTTGGCTTGCCTAGCAAGTGCAGCATTAGGCACCATCACGGTCCCGACGGTGGGAATTCGAGTCGTGACACAAAGAAATAACCAGCCTGCATAATTTGGGTTGCCGTCCCTTGGCCACATCTGTGAGACCTAGCCCGCATCTGCAAGCTCGCACCTGCGGCTGCCCAGCCGCAGGTGTAGGCACACCAGAACTGGTGCACCAGTAGCTCCTTTTAGTTTCAAACTCAACTTGCGCATCATCTGAATGGTATCTGGGACCCCTAAAGCCCCGTCCAAACATACCAACAAGTTTAAAATCATAAAACAGACTCGCTCGAACTCTCGGAACGTCCGAAACAACATTAAAACTAAGAATCGCACCCCAAAACCAATTGATTCAAACTTAAGAACTTCAAGTTCTTCAATTCACTTCCAATGTGCCGAAACGTACTTAGACTACTCGGATTGATACCAAATTTTGCGTGCAAATATTAAATGACATTACAAAACTATTTACGATTCCGGATTTCCATTTGAACCTCGATATACCAAAACGCGTTCCAAACCAAATTTAAAGAACTCTTAAAGCCTTCAAGAACCAACTTTCGATATTAGACGCCAAAACGCTCCCGGGTCATTCAAAACCCGATCCGAACATACGCCCAAGCCTAAAATCATCATACGAACCTATTGGAACAGTCAAATCCCGATTCCGAGGTCGTATACTCAAAATATTGACCGAAGTCAAATTTGACCTTGTAAGTCAACCTTAAGGAACCAAGTGTTCCGATTTCAACCCAAATCCTTCCGAACCCCGAACTAACCATGCTCGCAAATCATAAAATAGTAAAAGCATGTACATGAAGCCTTATTTAGGAGAATGGGGTTTTATAAAGCAAAACGACCAGTCGGGTCGTTACATCTTGGTTATACACTTTGGTAATAAAGTTTTTATGGTAGTGTTCCAATGCTTTTCAAATGCTGTAATTTATAGACCTTGTATGTACTTGTTATATTCATATAAGTATATTGCCAGCATGTATTGAATGAACATAATGCTAATAATTACTTAATTCGCGCAATAGTACAAAGGTTATAAGAGTTTATTTAATTAGAAATGCATGTGAGGGACATTGAAAGACGTATAAATTGCACTTCTCATTTGCTCCAATAAGAAAATGTGTTGACTTAATTAATTAGATCTCTTATACTCATATGATATATATAAGTTTGGTATATTATATAAGTTGAACCGACTTATAGGAACATTTAATGAACAAAATATAGTTAAGTTTAGTTTGGGAAATTGTATATAATTTCCTCTAATGAATGCATTCTCACGTTAGGATTCTAATTAGATACTAATTCACAATTCAAAATTTCTAAATAAATTAATACTCATAGCAATAATTCTTTTATCTAATATCTATATACCAGATAATTGACTATTTCAATGTATCTTTTTCCATTCAAATTGAAATGCTAAAGCATTTATGATGTATGTGCGTTTAACATATTTCTTGAATTTTCTATGCAAGATTTTTTCTTTATTGCAAAAATTTTAACAATGGCATAACCTCAATATAATTGAAAAATATCTTAAATTTTACAAGTAAGAAATACGAAATTCAAGTATGGGTTTGGATGAAAAATATTATATTTCACCTTTGAAAGGATAGAGAGAGAGAAAAAAATCTTTATTTTAATAAAGAAACTCTCACCAAAAAAATATTGCATAAGGGGGTTCCCTTTCCATTCAAAATGTGAGGGGGTATTATTTCCCAACCCATAAAGGTTAAGGGGATAAAATAAATTTTAATCTAAAAGATTAGTTATACGAAATACCATCGAGTTCATTATTAATGAAACAGACTTAAAATAGAATGTCTAAGTGAAAAGTGTGGACACGTTTAAAGGCTGTTGATGAATTCTGTCAAAACATTTCCTATTTCTCCGTGCAGAAATCAACCCGTTGACATTACAATAAAATCCCTACATTTAAGCATAGAATCCCTAAATCTAAGCTTCTCATTTACTTATATATCCCTAAGAAATCTTCTCCACGATGTAACCTTTCACTATCACATAGGTTTAATAGAAATCCTTTCTGCATTAGGCACTAATAAATTTTTAACGTCTTTATTTTCAAAAAGCCAATATCTTGACTTCCTTTATTTTCATACGAAGTACAAAGTAAAAAGCAAGAAACACTACAGAAATACAAATACTACAAGATAGGGATTTGAAGGAAAATACATTGCAATTAGACACCAATGTACTTTTACCCTATACATTTTTGGAGATACATGTTCCCCTACTATATTTGCAAAACCAACCACAACTGCAATCACCGTCTGATTTACAAATCTCCTCTTAACTCGAAGGAGATCATGATCAACATTCCTTGCAGCCGTAAGATGCATCGTAGAGAACCATGCCATATTAACTGAAACAGTTTATCATCATAATTAGGAAAATTAAAATATTAATTAGTGGTATAATGCAAAAACACACCTTTAATATTCATGCATGCAAAGACATGCAAATATATGAAATATGTAGACATTATGTACCTAAAAATGTTGACATGGACAATAATGTACAAAGAATAATTATAATCTAAAGTTAATGTGAGAGAAGATACTAACTCGTGGCTGCCATGAGAAGAACAGTGAAAACGAAACTCATATTAAGCAATGCCATGCTGAGGAGAGTACTTTATGCTTTGTGTATCGGTAGAAAATAAATAATACGCGTGGAATTACAGATGGTGACAGGGCATGATACGTGGAATAACGAGAAGATGACAATTGGAATATTACGATTAAAAGTTGTACGAGTTACAAGAGGTACGAGCAAATCACTCATGAGACCAAAGGACGCCTATGCTCGAGCCATTAGTTGTTGAAAAGACACGGGCGAAATGAATCAAGACAGTAAAAAGGGAAGATTCATGAACCTTCAATTAATAAGGAGGGGGAATCAGAATCGTTACAGTATCTTCATGGACAGTTACGATTATTAATTATAACGCATTATTAATGCCATTAAATCTCATAATGATTTAGCCATAAATGGAAGAAAACGTTATATTTGTAAATCTCTATACAAGAGAAGAGAATACCACTTGTAAAGGCATGTTTTGACTTCTATTTGGAATACAATTATTTTCTCTTGCTTTTAATCAATTATTCTTATATCTTTTGTCAAGTTTATTTCCTTTCGTATAATTGAGAAAGTAAGGAATTTCGTTGTTATCAGTAACCCGAATTCTTCTAAAAATAGACTTTGACTAAAAATCTTACTTTTTGGTTAAGCAAATTGGTTCTATTACCAGGAATCCGATAATCTTTTTACTTTCCAAATCCTTCTTTCTCACAACCAAATCATGTCAACTATCAATGATAACAACCAACAGGTAAGAGGAACTCCAATTCCTTCACCCTAGGAATCTCCACGCAATTCTCGAGAAGGAACACCTGAAAGATCTGAATCTCATACAAACGAACAACATGGAGATGAGGAGACTGTTGAGCAAGATACCATGAAACAATTGATCGTTGAACACGTGAATAATGCTCTCCAAGCTTTTGTGAGGGGACTACCAACTGTACCACCAACTCCTCCCCCCAAATAATACTGCAACTGTGAAAAATCCACGCTCGGGGCTTGCTAATTCAGGAAGCGGGGGAACTCCCAATGAGCCACGTGATGGGAGACCAGGTACACCAAATAATTCTAATTTACAAAATTTGCTACTAACTTTGCAGAAACATGTGAAAGAACAAAATGATCGCATCGAACAAATACCTGGCGTACCACCTGTGATTAAGAAAGTGGATATTGACAAATATCCGCAACAACCTTGGAAGTCAAGCGCGGCCCCATTGCTCATTCCTAAGAAGTTTAAAATGGACATCCCAAAATATGACGGAACAACTGATCTATGTGATCACGTATAATTGCATTCACAACAAGTGTAAAAGGCAATGATTTGACCAAGCAAGAAATAGAGTTGTTTTGATCAAAATATTTCGAGAAACACCCACGAAAGGGGCATTGACATGGTATTCTCTTTTACCCGAAAATTCTATTGATTCTTTTGCTGAGCTTGTAGATTTGTTCATAAATTACATTCGGGAACTCAAAAAGTCGGAAAAAAAAGGGGGAATAAGGGTGATATATTGAGGAAGGATAAGGGACAATTGATATTGTCTGGTGGGATTGGGTTGCACGCCGCAACAGGAGTAATAAGGGTGGACAGGTGGGATCGGGTTACACACTGCATGTCACAACCCGTATTTTCCACCGTCCGGACCGTGATGGCACCTAACATCATACTCGCTAGGCAAGCCAATGTTAAAGTTTAGCTACCATTTTCCTTTTGCAATTAATACAACATAAGTAAACAGTTTAAAACATGTGATCACAAATGCGGAATAAAATAAATACTGCTTAATCACGAACTATTCTATCCCCCAGAACTGGTGTCACGACTCACGAACATTCTATGAATACTACAAACATTGGTATGAAAGATAAGTATATATTTCTAGAAAGATAATGAAACAGAATGGAGAATACAGAAGGGGACGCCAGGGCCTGCGGACACCTGCAGGTCTACCTTGGGTCTCCTGGTAAATGCTAGCAACCGACCTCCCGATCAACCACAGTCAGCTCCAAAATCTGCACAGAAAGTGCAGAGTACAGTATCAGTACAACCGACCCCATGTACTGGTAAGTCCCGAGCCTAACCTCGACGAGGTAGTGACGAGGATACGGCGGGGCATTTATAATATAACCTATATACAATGTTTAATAAAGCAACAAGGAAATACTAAACTAAATGAAACAGTAACTTGTAGTAAATAAATAAATAATACAGCTACTTTTCCAGATCTCGGCTATAATCAATCCTTACGTGAATTTCCATGTTACATTTTAAATAACGGTAAAAGCGGAATATGAATAACAACACATAAAACAGTTGGTATTCAAGTTTCCATCATACAACCAGTAACAACATGAATATTCTCCCTTATTACTCCTTGTTGCAGCGTGCAACCCGATCCCATATGTCTACCCTTATTACTCCTCAACATATATATCACCATTATTCCTCCTGTTGCGACGTGCAACCCGCTCCTACCTGTCACCCTTATTACTCCTTGTTGCGGCGTGCAACCCGCTCCCACCAGACAATCACATTTCACCATTTATAATAAGTTTTTCACAATTTAGATCAAAATCCTTCACAATATTTATATTTCAACTAATGTAAACGGAAAGATGTACAATTAAGAAACTTTACTAATTATTACTACACAGCGATACCAACCTGAATGTATCATGAAACACTGACCATCAGCTCAACCAATGATGTAACACCACGAAGCTAAAGAACAATTAATACTTTGAAATAAGTGAAACAATATATTTAACGAAACAAGTGGACAAAAACAACTAGACATGGAAGCATCAATAGTCATGAAACAATTAAGACAAGAATTTAATAAATTGGAAACGAGGAAGGGAACATGCTAAACAGATAATTTGGTGGCGCATAGGTACTCGTCACCTTACCTATACACCATACACATATAATTTCACATAGCATTTAAGTCGAGATTCCTAATCCCTCAAGTCAAAGTTAGACCAAACACTTACCTCAATCCAACGGCCAACTCAACACCCAATTATCTCTTTTCCTTTATTTTCCACCTCCGAACCACACGTATCTAGTCAATATCAACTTAATAACATCAATTATTGCTAAAGAAACCAACTCCAATGCATAATTATAAGTTTCCCAACATTTCCCCCAAAAAGTCAAAAATCGATCCCTGGCCCGCTTGGTCAAAATACGAAATTCAGATCAAAACTCGATTATCCATTACCCCCAAGCCTAATATGTAATTAGTTCTGGAATCTGACCCCAAATCAAGGTCTAAATTCCTTAATTTATAAAATCCCAAATTCTCCTAAAATCCCTAATTTATACCCTTAAAGAACAAGATTTAGGCCTAGAAATCTAATGGGTATTGATGGAAATTTAAAGAAATGAGCTTAAGAACACGATACCCATTAGATTTCTAGGCCTAAATCTTGTTTTGTTCATCTACTCAAACCATTGACCAAAGTCAACTAAAAACCATTTTAAATTTCAAAAATTATTATTTCTTCTATTTTTCACATAAATGCTTTTCTGGAATTACGCCCGGACTGTGCACGCATATCGAGGATGATAATTATAAGATTTTTAAGGCTAATGCGCGTGGAATAAGTCATAGAATACAAGATGACCCCTTGGGTCATCACACCGCAATAGGAGGAATAAGGGTGATATATTGAGGAGCAATAAGGGTGGACTGGTGGGATCGAGTTTCGCGCCGCAACACATATTTATTATTTAATTTTATTGTAATTTTTAAGTAGAAATAAGGGAGGATTAGTGGGATCGGGTTGCACGCCGCAACATATATATATTATTTACTTTTATTGTAATTGTTAAGGAGGAATAAGGGAGGATTGGTGGGATCGGGATGCGCGCCGCATCAATATATGTGTTTATGTATTCCTCTCTGACTGTGTGAGTCATTCGGTAGTTTTACATTTCACCTACGGATAGGTTATAGCTGGATACTGACACTACCCTTGAGTAATTTATTTATTTCTACAAATTTTTGATTTTTTTAAGTGAATCTATTATGTTGAGTCATTTCCTCCTGCCCTGCTGAGACGTTAGTAAGCTAATATTTTCAAAAATGAAAGAACTAACATCATGTTATCTTGTGTGACTGTAAGTTAGAATCCGCCCATCATTTCTATACTTACCATTCCTACTAGTTGTCATATTTTACTTCAACGGTTTTCTCAACTTAATCTTCTCAATCTGTCTGAGGTTTTGTACTTACTAAGGAATTGTTACTATGTTATAAACTAATAAATTCTATATTAAATGCAAGGATTATTCGAAGTTGAATGTTATTTAGAAAATATTATTTTCCTTACTCAATTGATTTCTAAAACCAAACCTCATTTTTCTCGTTGATTTCCTAATTGGTTTAGAAACTGTAATTTATTTTATGTTATATAAATGAGACTCCCTGAACATCTTAATTTCATTGGTTATGGACATTATGTACTGGGCAGCACGTGAACTTTGTTGTGCAAAGTGAGATAGAAATATGTGGGCACAAGATGCCATGTGTGCTAAAGGTTTGGAAATTGAGATTTATGATATGAGGCACCGAGGATTGATATGGTCGGGGTTTTTTATTAGAAATAATGTGATATATTGAGTTAACATTGCCTTCTTTATTTGATCACATTTTTACTTGCCCGTGTCCCAGCTATGTTGGTGTTAATTTACATGGTTATCTTTCGTTACCATCCGTGTTTCCCTTTATTGTCTCTACTGTTTGTAGTTTGATCTCTCCCTGCTATTGACATTACTTTGTTATCTTTATCTTGATTGTTTATTATCATATCCTGTTCAACTTATTTGATCAGTAGGTGTCTTGACTGTTCCTCGTCACTACTCCACCGAGGTTAGTCTTGATACTTACTGGGCACTGCTATGGTATGCTCATACTACACTTCTGTATATTTTTGTACAGATCCAGGTATTTGGTCGATAGTGGCTAGGCGGATCATTGTTGTGGAGACTCAAGGTAAACTTGTTGCTGCGTTCGTAGGCCTCGGAGTCGCCTTTTGTTGCACTTATTTTCATTGTTCCTTTTGTTCTGGAACAGTGATGTATTTATTTTGTATAACCACTCCTAGAAAGGGCTTATGACTTGTTCTACAGATTTTGGGAATTGTAATTGTTCAGAGTTATCTAAGTTGAAGTTAGTGAATATCAATGTTATTTTTGTTAATGTTAGGCTTACCTAGTTTAGAGACTAGCTCACAACTCCTTCGGAGGGATTTTGGGTCGTGACAACTTCTAACCAACCATTGTTGTTTGTTAACCAACTAAACATAATTGTTTTAATAACCAATCATAACAAAAAACATAGCAATTGACTTCAAAGAAGATCTTCATCATCAAGTGCAAATTTCGTTTGCCCTTTGTTGCCATCATATTGGTATTTATCTTTCTTTCCTCAAGTTGGACTTGGCTTTATGAGATTGTAGCTTTTCCCTTCTATGTTATCTTAGTTGGAGAATAAGGAAGATTGGTAGGTGTCGAAGCCCCAGTGTGATTTCCAGCAAACTTAATTTTTCTTGCCCCAATTGTAGGCCCTCTTAGGTTTCCCCTCTCAATCCTTGACTGTGTTTCTGAAACAACCATTGGCCTAAGTGGAGGATATTCTTCATTGTCAACTTCCGGACCATATGGTTCAAACTCTTGGGTGGAAACAAATGGTCCAAAATCAGTTTGTGACTCTTGGTCACTCTCCATTGCATAAGACTCTTGAGTTTGGCAGCAGCTTGCACCCTTTCTTGTACTTGATTGAGAACTCTTTCCAGTAGACTTAGGCTATTAACAAGTAAAAAAATGAAGTCAATACATAATGTAAGTAGTAATGTTATTCAATCAAACAAAGAATAAGAAAAATATTACCTTGTAACAATCCCTTGCATTGTGGTTTGGCTCACCACAATTACTACATGTCATTTATGTCCCCTTTCTTGATTGACTCCACTGGCCTATCCTTTTTCTTGCCTCATCTGGTTCCCTTTTTCTTTTCTCTTTGGGTCTGCCAACTTGCTTCACAATATCAAGAGGTAACATGGCATGTGAAGGTTCAACTTTCCAGAACTGCCGACCCCTAACAGGCTGATGCTTTTCCTTATATGTTAGAAAGTATGCGTTTTTACTATACCACCAATGGATTTTACCATCAGGCTCTAGTCTCTTATGCATCATTGCCTTTATTGTATGAGGGCAAGGAATGCCAGATAAATCCCATAACCTGCATGTGCATCTTCTTTGTTGTAGATTGACAGTGTGTCTATCAATTCCTTCAGACACTTCATATCCCCAATCTCCATTGAATATGACCTTACAGTCATGTGTTATTCCCCTCCAATCACTATACAGCTTCAAGCAAGCTGGACTATATTCTGCATTCCAACTTCTCACCTTAGCCTCATTGTCTCCCAACAACACCATTATTTTTACTCTTATGTCCTCCAATATTTTTATAATTGGTTTTCCTCTAGCCTCAAGAATCCAGGAATTACTCAGAGAAGTTGTTATCAACCATCATATTCTTACATTGAGTGTCAAGATAAGCCATGCACCATGACCTTTGGGGATATTTTAAGATATCATTTGTAGCATCTTTTGATAGATCCCATAATTTTTTTAATTGTACTTTAAACTCCTCATCATATGAACTCCGTGCACACCACCATAACAACTTTCTCATTTCACCACTTCTTCATTTTTTGCACCAGTTAGCCTCAGTATGTCTCACACAGTACATGTGGTTAGCCTTAGGAAGTACTGTGCTAACATCATCCAGCAAGCCCTGTGAAGTGAATCAAAAATAGAGAATGAAAGAAATATTAGACTATTAGTGCAAATCATCAGATACTTTAAAATACAGAATGAAAGAAAATTAGAACTATTTACGTTTTGCATATCTGTTATGAATGTGATTCTTGCACCAGTTTTAAGCTCCAAAGACAACTTCAACAGCTCCATGAACCAACTCCAAGTCCTGCTTGTTTTCTTGTCCACCACAACCCATGCTAGTGGGTAGAAATGATTCATGGAATCTTGTCCTAATTCCACCAACAACTGACCATTGGTTCCACCCTTTAAGAATGTACGATTGTCACACCTCCTTTTTCCCGAGGAGATAGAGAGTTTTTTATAAATTAAGTGACATTGTTTGAAATGAGATTATTTATTTATTTCAAAGTCGCTACTTGGAATAATTATGGTGTCCCAAGTCATCGGTTTATTTTAAATCCCAAATCAAGAAAAATTTTGACTCTGTTTAAAGTCCGCGAAACCAGAAGACCGGGTAAGGAATTCTGTTAACCTGAAAGAAGGTGTTAGGCATTCCCGAGTTCAGTGGTTTTAGCATGGTCACTTTTAATCATACCTGGCTTAATTATATTGATTAGTCACGTATTTTAGAACCTATGTACATGTTTACCTTTTACCTCTTTTTAATTTGAAACGAATCACGTGTACGTGTATTCGTTTTGTTTGGCGAGTTAAGAATTATGTCACACGTACGTGTACATAATTTATCATGCTTTATTAGTTGTTAGGATTGTTCGGCCAAAGTCACACGAATGCGTACTTTGATTTATTTGTGGAAATCATAATCATGTCACGCGAACGTGTACACAATTCTGATAGTAGATTAAATGCGCGCCTAGAAGCGTTTCTACGAATATTCATTTTTTGAAATCGTAATTGTGTCACACGAACGTGTACATAATCACGATAATTTGATTAAATGCACACCGAAAAGCATTTCTACAGATGTTTATAAGTTAATTATTTGAGGTTACTTGTGAAAGCTCAGGGCTATAGAATTTATGGGATGTACGCATATGAGGTTATTTAATGAATGGCACCAATTATTGTAAACAGAAAGATAAAGCTAGCCTTAGTTGTCTTTTAACGAGCCCAACGAAATTCACATCATATCTTAATGGAAGTGTTTTACAAAGAATGTAACTCATCTGATCTTTAACTGAAAGATATCAATGTACATTGAAAAGCCAAGCCAATACATCAGGAATTGATTAAACAGACTCATATTATTGATATATATATTTAAACTTATGCCATACATTCTTAGTGAGTATGCATAACTAAGCACTTGATAATCACACAATTAAACGGAGAATACATTTTAGCTAAGTATACAACTAAATATGGCCACTTTCATGTTATTCTTCACTATAATGCCTAAATTACTGTCACCATTCCAATATGTTAAGTTAATAGCAAAAAGTCTCCAAGATCAAATATATCCATCAGATTTATGGACTAATGTTCTCACATTAAACTATGGGGTAGAGGAGATAAATAAATATATAGCTTAAACCACCCATTTTAATCTTCTAGCTCGAAAACAAATAGCATAAATGTTCGTAGCATGACTTATTGAAAACAGAATTCACTCATTCAAGGTTTAAAATGTTCATAGAAGAGTGAACAAAGCTTATATACTCAATCACAAAAGATACAATACACATTCCCAGGAAGAAACTCGAAATGTAGTCACATAAACCATAAGGCAGAAGTAAGGGAAAATCAAGCAGATAACACAAATATTCATGAAACAAAATCTGGAAATTGAAAGATGGAGAAAAAAAGAGTTAAAGTGTAACCTTTTAAATGAACGGCAAACTTCAATAGATTAACTGTTGACCGAAATTACAATGAGAAGACAACGTCCAAACTGGAATTCGAGCAAGACTTTTGCACAACAAACAGAGAAATGAGCCTCAACTCATACGCGCAACAAAGAACGAGCAGAGCTTGAGCCGATGACTGGAATCAAATCTCGAGCATAAATTTGGAGTTCAAACTCATTCCATGCTTAGAAATGAAATAAGGTTAGGGTTTTTAGTTTTAATAAATGAAATGTTGAGATTAAAATGGGGTAATGGGTCGGGTTTGGTGGGTCGGCGGAGCACTCTATCATTAACAAAAGAAGTAGCAATTATGTTTCAAATGGTTTGAGCTTGGAAGCAACCTGCTATCTATGGATAGGCGAGAACAGACTACTATTGACTGCTTCGCCTATCTATTCTATTATTCGGGGAAAGAAAAGAAAGATTTAGCTGGAGCGCATGAGGACTTCAATAAACATGACATGCCTCTTGGACTGGATGTCTGATCTTTGCAAACCGTCCAACTCTCAGAAATTCATCACAACTTTTGCCTCGAAACTGAGAAACGTTTCCCGGTCACCCTTTGCAGGTTTTCACCAACTAACCTCTCTCATTTCTCTCCTCACCATCGCCTTATAGTGATCTTTGTGAGTTTTCACTAACAAGACTCTCTCACTTTTATTTTCTCTACTTACCATCGTCTTATGGTGCCCGTGAGGGTTTTCACCGATAAGACTCTATCATTTCATTTCTCTCATTTGGTTGTATCAGATCCAAGTAATTGTATCCTCTAATTTTTATCATCTTTGCCGATTGATCGGAAGGACTTGAACAGGATTTGGGGTAAAAAGAATTAGGATTGAATTACAACTTTGGAACCTTTCAGGCGAAACCATCACCGAAACATTATATCATCTGCCCCAGTTTCACTTTTGGGGAATTTGGATTTTTATTTTGGTGTGACTGAAACCCAGAGAGAGGCTGCCTACGTATCCTTTCAGAATCAAGTCGAACGTAGTTAAGGAAACTTTTGTTTTTGTTTTTGTGGATCTTTTTCCTCTATTTTGTTTATTTTATCTTTCTTTTTTTTCATTTTTCATTTCTTTTCCCTTTTTTTTTCAATAACACTTTCAGATTCCAAAGAGGGTAATCAAAGAAGAGTAACCATCTCAAAGGGTTTACAAAAGGGTTAATGGTGTTTGGGTAGTGAGAAATAAAGCTTTCGTCATCCCAACCGAAGAACATTTAATACTATATGGAGGATCAAACATAGTACCTTTTGACTGCACCTACATTGACAGTTGTTTCAGGGACATTTTCTTTGATATTTCCTAGGTACAATGCTCTCTTTTAGCAGTACTCTCGTTACTGTTCCGATTCTTTATTTTATTCCTTAAACCTATCTTCATTGCATTCGGATTCTTGATTCATTATTTCGAAGTCCGACAGAGTTTTAGGATATGGGCATGAGGTCCGCAAGTATGTCATGTCATTAAAATCCTGAGATAATACGGACGCAGAAAGGGTAGCAAGACTGGCTACCGAGACTCCCGTCTGATAGGTAACTTTTAGGTTTTGCAACCATTTGTTGGCTTTTCTTCTATCTCATCAATGGCTGCAATGGCCTTCAGTGCCGGATCAAATTTCATTCCGACTACTGGCCCACTGTGAGCAGGCAGAAGATTGTTCATCATATTAAGGTCATCTTCATCCCTAAGCACTATTGCCTGGACCTAGATGAGGTATTCCACTACTCTTTTAAGAGTCCAACAGTCTTCAGTATAATTCACCACTTCTCCAGATTGATATTTACATCTAGCATTATCCCGATGCGAGGGGGACTCGGGGTTCGGCTGGTTCGGGGCCACTAGCTGCAGCAGATCTATCCTGACCAACTTTTGGAACAAGCTAGAGTATGATTCTTCCAATATGGGTGAACTGATTCCTTCTGGGGGGGATCACTTGGGCGAGGATTGTACTGGGAAACATTTGATTGGGGATTATATGGATCTTGGTAAGGATGGGCATTTATGGAAGGTGGAGCTCGGTTTTGTGTATAATGTTGTGGCCGCGTGAAAGATTGCGCGTTCATCACAGCATAGGGAGGCGGTGCCACCGCATAAGCAGCATCTTGAAGGGGATAATAGTGTGGTGGGACCTCAGGAAGCATATATGATTGATTAGATGACCTACGGGCCCCCCTCGAGTTGGAAGCCATCATGGCTCCCTCTTCTCTCCTATTTCCATTCATAAAACCCACTGAACCATTCTGAACGGCCTGTGATGCAGCCTTAAAAGAATCTTGACTCAAGATTCAACCCGTTTTCAAACCATTTTCGACTATCTCCCCAATTTTGATAGCCTCAGCGAACGGTCTACCCATAGCAGACATCATGTTCTGGAAGTAGTCTGTCTCTTGGGCCTGTAGGAAGACTGTAATCATGTTCACGAAGCTTTCTGTTGTTTTCTTTTTCAAGTTGGATAAAGAGTTTCTGTCGGGAGAAATGCCCACATTATATTGGAATTAGCGGACAAGATCTTGGGCTAGATCGTCCCACACATGCCAATGGGTAATTTCTTGATCCATATACTATTCAGAGCTTTATCCAAAATAGGCCATTAGTAGCTCCTCTTTTCTGCCAGCGCCCCTCAGCTGGTTACAGTATCGTTTCAGGTAAGCGATCTGGTCTCCGTGCCCGTCGTACTTTTCAAATTTTGGCATCTTGAAGCCAGCTGGCAAGTGGACATGGAGAAACATACACAGGTTAGAGTATGAGACGCTCTTTTGGCCATTCAGACTCTTGCTCGGGATTCTTGACAATATTTTTCTTTCAAAACCGAGAAGTAACACTGCGGATGTTGAGTAAATGAGCATGGGGTCACAGATGTTATTTCTGGTTGAAACGGTGGACCCTGAGAGGTGAACATTCGAGGCTCAACATATGGCCGTGGTATAGTTGGTTGTGTTGTGGTGCAGATTGGCTCCGCAGCGAACATTGTTGGCGGTGCCCTTGAATCCGGTGCCTGGGGGTGGACCATAGAAGGCATTCCGGGGTCATTAGACGGCATTAGAGGGTGCCTGCATGGGATGAGCGGGTTGGGCACAAGGATGCTGGTAAGTTCATCTGATCTCGGGATACTCAGGGAACCTAGGTATTGCACTTGGCGGTTCCCTACTATTAGACCAGGTGTCCCATATTTCCAACATGCGGAGACGCAACATTCTATTTTCTTCAGCAGCTGCTGATTTTGGCTGCGGAATAGCCGATGCCGGGCTATTCTCAGGACCGATGATGGGTAGATTGCTTGTGGAAGCCATCTCTGCCTTTGGATCTTTTGAAGGATGGGAAGCCAGACTACCAACAAAACCAACCACCTGAACAGAACCTATCTAAGTTGCATACCCAACAACCTTGTTAGTTTTGAGACATTTAACAGATAGAAAATCGCATGTTAGGATGCAATGCACCTAACAGTTAAACACTTCTACCATGTGTTTGAATGGTTGTGTGTTTCATCTCGGCCTTTAAATATCCCTTTCCATTCTCTACCTCTATCATTTCCATTTTTTCCTCTCCCTCTTCTTTTTTTTTCTTTTTTTCGGATTTTTTCACTGTTGCTTTTTTTTTGGTTAGTTTTGCTCTTTGTTTTTCTGCTATTTTTGTCACTCTTTGTTTTTGTTCTCTTTTTTTCACTCAATTTACTTACTGGCAATGATCGAATCTGATGGGGATTGCCTACGTATCATGACGTTGCATGAATCAGATCTCGCGTAGTTCGGGAAAATTAAGAATAAAGGAAATAAACTAACTCATTTTTTGGATTTGAATTCCTCTTTTTTCGAAAGAAAAGCTTATAAAGAAGAAAGAAAATACTTTTTGAATTATTGATTTTTTTTTTAAAAGTATTTGGGAAAAGACTTCTAAAAAAAGGTAAAAAATATTTTTTGGATTTTGATTTGATTTGTTTTCTTTTTTGAATGAAAGACTTCTACAAAGAAAATATTTCTATTTTTCTGAGTTTTCTTTATAATTTTCGAAAGCAAACTTCGGACGAAAAGCAAAAATATTTTGGACTTCAACTTTTCAATTTTTATGACATTTGCGAAAGAAGACTTCTAGAGAAGATGAAGATTTTTTTTTGGAGTTTTATTTCTGATTATTTAATTTTTGGGAAAAAACATCTAAAGAAGGGAAAAAAACATTTTTGGATTTAGATTGATTTGATTTTTTTTTTAATGAAAGACTTCAAAAAAGAAGAAAATTATTTTTGGATTTTAAAATCTCTTCTTTGTTTTTTTTTAATTTGTTTGGGATTTTTCTAAGAAAAGACTTCTAAATAAGGAATTAAAGGAGAATATTTTGGATTTTTGAAAAGTGGAGCCGGAACCGATGAGGTTTGCCTACGTATCTCACATCAGGTGAGAATCAGACCCGCGTAATTCGGTCAGTTTTGACATAACCGGGAAAACATGGTATTGACTTATTTTAAAATTCATTTTCTCTCTTTTTTTTAAAAAAAAAATTGGCAGAGTTTCGAGGCATTTCCAAATACCGGGGTTTTTTAAACCGATTGAATTTTCTATCCTACCTCACTCTTGGTTTTTCTCTTGATTTTCTTTCCTTAGCCGATCAACAAGCAATCCGAAAAAAATAGATGCGCACATAGCACGTAAGATGCATCAGGATGGTCTTTTATTTCGGGTCACCTGTCCTAGACAGGCCCAACCCCTGTGTTGAGCCCCCGAAGTCAAATGCAAATGATGCAAATAAATGTTCCTATCAGGGATCCGGCATGAGGCTATGTTATTTTAGGTTTAAACCTGGGGGTGTGTTCTAAACATGGCTTACCCAAGCAGCCATCTCGAGCCGAGGTGAGGGCAATGTACCGAGAGCACAAAAGTCTACCCAGCCTAGTTGTTGATCCATCCTCGTTCTATTTGGTACGATATCTAACAGAAAAGTGGGTCACGCGTACGTATGCACCATATTTTTAGAAGACTCAGAAGGGAGGCGTAAGAAGACTGTTTTAATACAATTCAAAAAATATTAGCACATTAGGCCCACAAACACAATAATATCAACAATCAATAGAGCCAAGTATAGATTACATTACAAGCTCGAATTATGAACCTTCAACCAGAGATTCTAGGCTCGATCCCCAGCAGAGTCGCTAGAGCTATCACACCTCCTTTTCCCGAGGGGATAGAGAGTCTTTTCCAAATTAAGTGACATTATTCTAAATGAGATTATTTATTTATTTCAGAATTTCCACTTGGATTAATTATGGTGTCACGTGTAACGACCTAACCGGTCGTTTTGGGCTCTAGTGTGTCGTTCAGCAGTTTGAGGCCATGAGTAGCTTCACTTTGGGTATTATGACTTGTTCGCATTGTCAAAATTGAATTCCGGGAATTTTGGAGTGGAATTGTAAAGAGAATTCTCGTTTCAGAAGCTTTAAGTTGGAAGAATCGACTAAGGTCGGATCTTTGATAAATGGCCTCAAAATCGAGATTTGAAGGTTTCAGCAGATTCGTATGATGATTTTGGACTTGGTCGTATGTTCGAATCGAGTTTTGGATAACCAGGGAGCGTTTCGGCGCCTATTATGGAAGTTTCCATTTTGGAAGAAAATTCATAAATTTGAGTTGAAGTGCATTTCAGTGTTCTCGGTGTCCGTTTGGGATTTCGATTCTAGGAAGGCTCCGCATGGTGATTCTGGTATTGGGAACGCGATCGGAAGTGGATTTGGAGGTCTGTAGGTCATTTTGGAGTCATTTGGCTAAAGTTAGAAATTCGAAGGTTTTTGAGGAGTTGGAACGGAAGTGGACTTTTTGATATCGGGGTCGAATACCAATTCCAGAAGTTGGAGTAGATCTGTAATATTGAATATGACTTCTGTGCAAAATTTAAGGTCAATCAGACGTGATTTGATAGGTTTCGGCATCGAATGACGAAGTTTGAAGTTCATCAAGTTCGAATTGGGGCGTGATTCGTGATTTTTGCATTGTTTGATGTGATTTCAAGGCTCGACTTAGTTTGTAATGTGTTTTGGAACTGGTTTGTGTGATTGGACGGGGCCTCGGGTGGATTTCAGGTGGTTAATGAATCGAATGTGGAAGTGAAAAGGTTAAGGCTGCTGGTGTCTGGTGTAATCGCATCTGCGTGAAGAGGACCGCAGGTGCGAGCCCGCAGGTGCGTCTATTGGGCCGCAGAAGCGACAATTGGACGTAGCTGGGAAGGCCATAGATGCGAGGGTATGTTCGCATCTGCGAGACGCAGATGCGAGGTGAGTGACGCACGTGCGAGACCGCAGAACCGGATTTCGCCTAGCTTAGGGGAAACCGCACCTGGGATAGATATTCCGCAGGTGCGGCTGGTGTACTGCAGGTGCGGAAAGTCGTCTGGGCAGAATGTTTTAAGGTCGGGATTTGGCCCATTTTTCTCCCATTTTTCATTTGGTTTGGGCAATTTTGGAGAGCTTCAAGGGGAGATTTTCATTGAGCATCACAAGGTAAGTGGTTCCCACTCATTATAAGTTAAATATATGGGTTGTATTAGGATTTAAACATGGAAATTTATATAAACTGTGGATTTTTTGGTAGAAAACCTAGAATTTGTACTTTTGGATTTTGACCACAATTTTGGTCATAGAACTTGGAATAAATTATATATTGGGGTTCGTGTTGTCATGGGTAAAGTTTATCTTCGAAAAATTTTCGAATCGGGGCACGTGGCCCTGAGGGTGATTTTATCGACTTGCGATCGGGGTTAGGAATTGTTTTTAATTGAATTTTTATGAGTAATTGAGAATACATTTATGGGTTTGCATGATTTTTGGCTAGTTTTAGAGCGTTGTGCATCGATTTGAGCTGTCGGAAGGGCTTGGGAGCCGGTTATGGAACTTCGGAGCGAGGTAAGTCTCCTTTCTAACCTTGTAAGAGGGAATTAACCCCATAGGTGGAATAAGTAAATAAGTGCTTCTATTTGCGGGGCTACGTACACACGAGGTGACGAGAGTCCGTGCGTAGTTACTATTATGCTTATGTCCGGGTAGTCTAGGACCCCAAAAGCATGCTTTAGTTGCCATACTTGAAATTTTATTGTCAATTTAAAATGTTTAAATCATATTGAACTTGACAAATGAATTTCAAAGATTTAACATTATTTTCTTAACCGTTAAAGGCGAAATTTGTAAATTTCCTGCGTAATTGTTTCATGATGAAGTCTTGATTAACTGTTTGAATGTGTGTATCTATGAGTACCTGCATCGCATGTATGAATCGTCAACGAGGTAACTATTTATTTATATGTGACCGCTTCGCAAATATATTTTGCGAGTGGGGTGATCCTTTCCACTACTCTCATGGGAGCGGGCAGTTCGCCTCGGCAGGTTAATAGATGCATCTATGGTTCGCACCGTTCGACCCTTCGGCAGTGCATATTTTGTTATTTTATTGGATCGGGTCGTACGTCCTCGGCATGATTTGTGCATGCTTGTATTGCTCCCTTGCAAATTTATGAGTAATGATACCTCTTCCTTGGCCTGAGCTGAACTGTTAATTGATGAACTATGAACTCTTGGAAAAATCTCTTATTATTAAAGGAATTGTTTACCTTCTTCATGTTTATCGTGTTTGAAATTACCTTATAAAATTCATGCTTGTGTACATTTTGGTACTTAAATATTTGGACCACTAGTAAGCGTCAAAGTCGACCTCTCGTCACTACCTCTTCGAGGTTAGGCATAATACATACTGAGTACACGTTATTTTTGTACTCGTACTACACTTGTTGTGCATTTTGTTGCACAGGAACATATATGTCTAGTGGACCAGTTGGCGCAGTGGCGTGGGTGATACGGAGACTTAGGTGAGTTGCACCTATCAAGACGACAGTAACCAGCAGAGTCTCCTTCAGTGTATAGTATTGTACTTCCTCTACTGTCCAATTGTATCTCGGACAGATAATTGTATTACATCTTATTTTCTAGAAATTGCTCATGCACTTGTGACACCAGGTTCTGGGATGACTATGGGGTTTATTTATTATTTGAATTTGTTAAAGACATTTTGTTACTCAGTGGAAGTTCATTATTTTCGATTTAATGTAATGAAAAGAAATGATTTCAAAACTACCAAAATGAGAATTTTATCAACTTCTTGATGTTGGCTTGCCTGACAGTGGTGTCCGGCGCCATTACGACATTTAATGGATTTTGGGTCGTGACAACATGGTATTAGAGCACTAGGTTCACTTAGGTCTTATGAGTCATGAGCAAGTCTAGTAGAGTCTTGCAGATCGGTACGGAGACGTCTGTACTTATCTTCGAGAGGCTACAGGGCTGTTAGGAGTACTTCCCTTCTTGATTCCTCATCGTGCGGTTTGATTTCCTTTGAGGCTTATACCTTCATTTCCTTTCCATTCAATCTTATGCAACGCAAAGCGCCGGTTATAAACCAGGAAGTGAGTAATTGTAATGGTACTACAGATGTGGTGCGAGATGTTTCTCCATGCGTGGTTGTTTGGGCTATTGTTGTCGCCTTGCGGAAGGATATTCTGTCGTCTCAGCTCAGTAGCTATAGCTTTGAGGTTGTGCACAAGTTGCGATGATGCTTATGAACGGTTGTCGCACAGTATTAATGTGATGGTAGGATGCTTGCCTACGTATCGGGGCAGCGAATGACTTGAAGGGGAGGTTTACTCAGTGCATGATTCAGAGATTCGGTATTTTATTTCCGTTAGAGGAAAGGCAATTGGACTATAAATGTTCAGGTTTGGGTTGATAGGATGACGAGACTTGGTACTTTCAAGTGTGGTGGAACTCTTATCTGCGACGTGATGTCTTCTTCCTCGAATGTATGTGGTAGGTTCGCCGGTGTTACGATCTTCTACAATTCGCCTTTGGGGCAACATTGTGAGATAGTACGGGAGAAGCGGCTATCAGAGATCAAGGGTTATAGCGGTTCAGGATTGAATGGATATTTCTAATGCTGACGGCTCGAGAAGGAGGATCTTCGGAGAGGGTTAAAGTTAGTAACGATCTAGCGGTGTGAGTGCTACAGAGATAGATATTAATATAAGGCAACAACAGGGCAGCGAAGGATGAGGAAGGACGTGGAGGGAGTGTCAGACAGTGGTTAAACTTCAGGAAGACCAAGCGTGAGAAACAGGAATCGAATGCTTTCTTAGAGGACTGGGTTTGACCAAAGTAGGAGAGTGGCAGAGTAGCATATGGGGTCAGTGGCAGGATAACTACGCACCTTAAGGAAAGTTTAGAATGATTTGAGAATTTTAGTGGATGGTGATTTGGTCTACGGGTTTAATTTGAGTTATTGGCTATTATACGATGGGAGATTAGATGCAACGGGAATAATTTTCTCGATATGAAGAAGGATACAACGTAACTTTGAAATTTGGAAAATATGGTCGCACATCTAAGTTGAGGTCCATGAGAAGTGACCAGACTATGTACAGTGGGTGCATAAGAAGGGATATCAGGATGCGTTATTGATGTTTTTGTGATTGTGTAGTGCAGCATCGTTGGGAGATGTCGGCAGGTAATTTATGCAAGTGGATTATCTCCGGTGGGCAGGTCAGCGGTCGCGTGGTTGGCAAAACTTCTGCGAAGAATTCTACTGACTATCCAGCAAGAGATCGAATAGGTGGATGTTTATAGAGATGCAGAGTGTTCATGAAATGCTAACGGAAGGATTTTGAGGAATTTGGCAAATTGGTGGCGCAATATCACTTCAGCAATGACGAAAGAATCTTAGTGGGTTCCAGAGTTGCGTACTAGTAGCTTCAAGCTAAGTGGTAGAGTCCCAACTCTGACAGTTGGATTGCATGGTCGTCTATTAGTGAGATTTCTGGTTATCAGCATATTGATGGATTATTACAGCTAAGGACATAAGTGGTAATTTGAGCAAAGAAATTGATAGAGGTGTGCTATAGTTGGCCTTATCGACTCATGTTCGGGCTTTGGGAAGATTCAGGATTTATGCTTCGTACAGAGGTGATTTTCGAGGGAAGTGATTCAGTCAGGTTCTTTATTAAGATGGGTGTTAATATTCCAGCGGAGCCTGGGAGTTGACTATATTCGGGGTCAAGCCAGAGCGGGTGACTCTCAACAACGGTCCTAGTGAATTCAAAAAGGGTTAAAATGCGGGGCCTAAGGATTTCAAGCCCGCGGTATGGTTGAGAATCGAGTTTTTGCAAAGGATTATGATAAGAGGCTCGGAATGTTCTATGATATTTTTGGCTTGCAATGTAGCATTCGAGGGAATGAGAGGAAATAACTTTGGATTCGTAGGAGAATTTTTAGAATGGGTGTATCGATCGAAGATGCGGACGTGTGTGCAAGGAGGGCATGAAACAGTTTATGAGTTTGGAGATAGCATGGTCTCGTGATGCAAGGCCACTCAGGAAGAGTGCGTGTTGAGTTGTTATGGGTTGACTGGAGTTATTATTATTATTGAGCCGAGCTAAGGATAAGTTAGAAGAAACAGGGCCAGTTAGCCACGATTGGATTGTGTGATGGCGGCAGTGATCAGTTCTTCCAGCGTGGTCAGATTGTGCATGTGATTTATGGAGGTACTTGTGAGGCTTGACGGTCGCCGTGATTAGTTCTATTTGGGAGTATTCAAGTAATATGGCATGTGATGCGATAGGCGGATCCCGAAAGGGTTATGGTGGGTTAGACCACTACTGGAGGGTTGCATGTTCTAAGGTTATGAGAATTCACTCGTGTGTCGCGATGGTTCTCTTGGAATGAGATAAGTAAAAAGTTTCCATATGATGAAGTGTTTACCCTAATAGTGGTTCAAGAGTTATGATGGAATTTTTGTACTATCGCATATTGGCATGTTAGGTGCAGTGAGCGGTATGAAATTGAAAGTGAGGATCAAGGTTGCAGTTTGGTGTTGGCAAGGATGTCGCGAGCTCGGATGAGCAGGAAAGAGATTTGAGTGTTTAGAGTAAGCTGGTATTATCTTCAACATCACCTAAGATCGGTGTTTGTGTAAGAGGATTTGCGTTCTGGTTGCGGATTCTTGATTTGCTTTGCAGCATTTGTATGGCCGTGGTATGGAGGTGCAGGCTTGTTACCTGGTGCACGAGGTCGTGAAAGTGTATTCCACGAGAAGATTGTATAAGGGTGACAGGTAGTCACTTGATTGATTGAAGATTTAAACCAAGTATGAAGAATGTGGTAGGATTGATTATTTGAGAATTTATGCCTAGAGGACGCTCGGTTCATTTGGTTGTGGATTGTGGGAGTCTGTTCCGGCTATGATGGTTATTCTTGTGTGTTATGAGAAAAAAGTGGGATATTATGGAGCCAGGAAAGGCTATTAGCCTAGTTCGATGCGATCAGAATCAGCTTGAGGTCTGTGAATGAATTTAAATTAGAATATGGGCTCTATATCATGCCAGATATGTTCATTTCAGCATAGCGCTCCTCATGGAGAAGTATTCGAATGATGGATGTTGTTTCGTTGTCAGCTTTTTCATGTAATGTTATATTGTGTCGTGTGAGTTGTGTAACGGCTTGATAAATTTTTTATGTGATGAGGTTCCGCGTAGCGATGGTTTTATATGAGTAGGATGGCTATTGAGATTCAGATCATATATCGCACCTCAGTTGTGCTTGAGTTTTGTAGCGTATGGCGCTATCTGTCTCCCTAGTGATGGTATTATGCACTTAGTGTGCTCGTGAGCGATATTCGGTATTTTTTTGTAATGAGAAATTTAGCTCGGTGTGTATATCCTTATGTGAATTTTATGTGTGGATCGGGTGGCACGTCGCCATGGGTATGTTGTTTGGATGGGGTTGCACGTCGCAATAGTGTGATGATGAGTACAGTTTTTATATTCTATTTTGTATGTGTTGTTTCCCCTTTTTCAGAGAAAGATTCATATTAGTTACGTGGATTGAGTAGTTCCTTCCAGAGTTCATTTTCCTTATGTATCACATTCGAGTTTGTAGTTTATTGGCATTGTGGCATCATGCGAGACTGTTGGTCATGTCTGGGGTGGCTTATTGCATGAGCAGCTCGTACTGGGTGAGACAAGATTATTGGATCTAGGATCAGTGCGATCGTATTATATGAAGTATATTAAGAGTAAATGCCATTTATTTGGTTCATAATGATGTAATGGTGCTTGCCAGGAGTATAAACTCAATGGTTTGGCGACTTGGCAGCTGGTTATGAATTTTTGCACATCTTTTCCGACGTGGCAGTATTGCAAGAGTTGGGACAGGACTTATATGGGTCACGGGGTGTGTGTGAGCATCAGATTTGTGGAATGTTGGTTGTTATCATCATAGAATGTTATTATGGTCGTGCGAGTTATGAAGTGCACAGTGTGAATTCAGCAAAGAAATGCAGTCATGTTTTGGTACATCGTGTAGGGATTGATGCGGTGCTCGTATGTTGGAAGCAGGTCTGGTAGAGAATTTTGGGTTATGCAATAGGGTTCTACGCTTATTTGTTTGAATAAAAGAGAATATCTTCAAAATTTCTCAAGCTAAGGTGCTCAACTGAGTTGTAGCAGCACAAGTAGGTGCACGAGGTGTCCAATAGTGATTTCAGACAACTCCACTGCAGTTCTCAGCACGTTCGAGGACGAATGAATGCTTAAGTGGGAGAGAATGTAACGACCCGACCGATAGTTTTGGGCTCTAGCGCGTCATTCAGCAGTTTGAGGCCATGAGTAGCTTCACTTCGGGTATTATGACTTGTTCGCATGGTCGGAATTGAATTCCGGGAGTTTTGGAGTTGAATTGTAAAGAGAATTCTCGTTTTGGAAGCTCTAAGTTGGAAGAATCGACTAAGGTCAGATCTTTGAGTAAACGACCTCGGAATCAAGATTTGAAGGTTCTAGCAGGTTCGTATGATGATTTCAGACTTGGCCGTACGTTCGAATCGGGTTTTGGATAACCCGGGAGCGTTTCGACGTCTATTGTGGGAGTTGGAATTTTGGAAGAAAATTCATAAATTTGGGTTGAAGCGCGATCGGAAGTGGATTTGGAGGTCCGTAGGTCATTTTGGAGTCATTTGGCTAAAGTAAAAAAATTGAAGGTTTTCGAGGAGTTGGACCAGAAGTGGACTTTTTGATATCGGGGTCAAATTCCTATTCCGAAAGTTGGAATAGGTCCGTAAAGTTGAATATGACTTGTGTGCAAAATTTCAGGTAAATCGGACGTGATTTGATAGGTTTCGGCATCGAATGAAGAAGTTTGAAGTTCTAAAGTTCATCAAGTTCGGATTGGGGCGTGATTCGTGATTTTTGCTTTGTTTGATGTGATTTCAAGGCTCGACTTAGTTCGTAATGTATTTTGGAACTGGTTTGTGTGATTGAACAGGGTCTCGAGGACCTCGGGTGGATTACGGGTGGTTAACAAATCGAATTTGGAGTTGAGAAAGGCTAAGGTTGCTGGTGTCTAGTGTAATTGCACCTGCATGAAGAGGGCCGCAGGTGCGAGCCCGCAGGTGCGGCTATTGGACCGCAGAAGCGATAATTGGACGTAGCAGGGAAGGCCGCAGATGCGAGGGTATGACCGCATATGTGAGCACGCAGATGCGAGGTGAGTGTCGCTCATGCGAGAGTGCAGAAGCGCATGGTTGACCGCAGAACCGGATTTTGCCTAGCTTGGGGGAAACCGTACCTACGATGGACATTCCGTAGGTGCGGCTTGTGTACTGTTGGTGTGGAAAGTCGTCTAGGCAGAATGTTTTAAGATCGGGATTTGGCCCATTTTTCTCCCATTTTTCATTTGGTTTTGGAAATTTTGGAGAGCTTCAAGGGGAGATTTTCATTGAGCATCACAAGGTAAGTGGTTCCTACTCATTATAAGTTAAATACATGGGTTGTATAAGGATTTAAACATGGAAATTTATATAAATTGTGGTTTTTTTGGTAGAAAACCTAGAATCTGTACTTTTGGATTTTGACCACGATTTTGGTCATAGAACTTGGAATAAATTATATATTGGGGTTCGTGTTGTCATGGGTAAATTTATCTTCAAAAAATTGCGGAATCCGGAAACGTGGGCCTGAGGGTGATTTTATCAACTTTGCGATCGGGGTTAGGAATTGTTTTTAATTGAATTGTTATGAGTAATTGAACATACATTTATGGGCTTCTATGATTTTTAACTAATTTTGGAGCATTGTGTATCGATTTGAGTTGTCGGAAGGGCTTGGGAGTCGGTTATGGAACTTCGAAGCGAGGTAAGTCTCTTTTCTAACCTTGTAAGAGGGAATTAACCCCATAGGTGGAATAAGTAAATAAATGCTTCTATTTGGGGAGTCTAAGTACGCACGAGGTGACGAGAGTCTATGCGTAGCTACTATTATGCTTATGTCCGGGTAGTCTAGGACCCCAAAAGCATGCTTTACTTGCCATACTTGAAATTTTATTGTCAATTTAAAATATTTAAATCATATCGAACTTGGCAAATGAATTTCAAAGATTAAACATTATTTTCTTAACTGTTAAAAGAGAAACTTGTAAATTTCCTGCGTAATTGTTTCATGATGAAGTCTTGATTGACTGTTTGAATGTGTGTATATATGAGTACCTGCATCGCATATATGATTCGCGAGCGGGGTAACTCTTTATTTATATGTGACTGCTTCGCAAATATATTTCGCGAGTGGGGTGATCCTTTCCACTACTCTCATGGGAGCAGGTCGTTCTCCTCGGCAGGTTAATAGATGCATCTATGGTTCACACCATTCGACCCTTCAGCAGTGCACATTTTATTATTTTGTTGGATTGGGCCGTACGTCCTCGGCATGATTTGTGCATGCTTGTATTGCTGCCTTGAAAATTTATGAGTAATGATACCTCATCCTTGGCCTGAGATGAATTGTTAAATGATGAAATATGAACTCTTGGAATAATCTCGTATTATTAAAGGAATTGTCTACCTGCTTCCAGTTTATCGTGTTTGAAAATACCTTATAAAATTCATGCTTGTGTACATTTTGGTACTTAAATATTTGGACCACTAGTAAGCGTCAAAGTCAATCTCTCGTCACTACCTCTTCGAGGTTGGGGGGATACTTACTGAGTATACATTGATTTTGTACTCATACTACACTTGTTGTGCATTTTGTTGCACAGGCACATATATGTCTAGTGGCCCTGTCGGCGCAGTGGCGTGGGTGATGCGGAGACTTAGGTGAGTTGCACCTCTCGAGACGATCGCAGCCAACAGAGTCTCCTTCAGAGTATTGTATTGTACTTCCTCTAACTGTCCAATTGTATCCCGGACAGATTATTGTATTACATCTTATTTTCTAGAAATTGCTCATCCACTTGTGACACCGGGTTCTGGGATGGCTATGGGATTTATTAATTGTTTGAATTTGTTAAAGACATTTTGTTACTCAGTGGAAGTTCATTATTTGCTATTTAATGTAATGAAATGAAATGATTTCAAAACTACTAAAATGAGAATTTGATCAACTTCTTGATGTTGGCTTGCTTGACAGTGGTGTCCGGCGCCATCACAACCTTTAATGGATTTTGGGTCATGACATCCCAAGTCACTGATTTATTTTAAATCCCAAATCGAGAAAAGTTTTGACTTTGTTTAAAAAGTCCGCGAAACCAGAAGACCGGAAAAGAAATTTTGTTAACCCGAGAGAAGGTGTTAGGAATTCTCGAGTTCCGTGGTTTTAGCACAGTCGCTTTTAATCATATATGACTTAATTAAATTGTTAATTATGCATTTTAGAACCGATGTATATTTTTACCTTTTACCAATTTTTAATTTGAAACGAATTACGCGTACGTGTATTTGTTTTGTTTAGCGAGTTAAGAATCATGTCACACGTACATGTAAACAATTTAGCATGCTTTATTAGTTGTTCGGATTGTTCGGCCAAAGTAGCGCGAACACGTACTTTGATTTATTTCTGGAAATCATAATCATCTCACGCGAACGTCTACACAATTGCGATAGTAGATTAAATGCGCACGTAAAAGCGTTTCTACGAATATTCATTTTTGAAATTGTAATCGTGTCATGCAAACGTGTACATAATCACGATAATTTGATTAAAGGCATGCCGAAAAGCATTTCTACAGATGTTTATAAGTTAATTATTTGAGGTTACTTGTGAAAGCTCAAGGCTATAGAATTTATGGATATACGCGTATGAAGTTATTTAATGATGGCAACAATTATTGGAAACAGAAAGATAAAGCTAGCCTTAGATGTCTTTTAACGATCCCAACAAAATTCACACCCTATCTTAATGGAAGTGTTTTGCAAAGAATTTAACTCATCTGATCTCTAACTGAAAGATATCAATGTACATTGAAAAGCCAAGCCAATACATCAAGAATTGATTAAACAGACTCATATTATTGATACATATATTTAAACTTATGCCATACATTCTTAGTGAGTATGCAGAACTAAGAACTTGATAATCACACAATTAAACGGAGAATACATTTTAGCTAAGTATATAACTAATATGGCCACTTTCATGTTATTCTTCACTATAATGACTAAATTACTCTCACCGTTCCAATATGTTAAGTAAATAGTGAAAAGTCCCCCAGATCAAATATATCCATCAGATTTATGGACTAATGTTCTCACAGTAAACTATGGGGTAGAAGAGATAAACAAATATACAGCTTAAACCACCCATTTTAATCTTCTAGCTCGAAAATAAATAGCATAAATTTATCAGCAAGAAGAACCAAAATCCGTAGCATGACTTATTGAAAACAAAATTGTCACAACCCAAAATCCGTTAAGGGTCGTGATGGCGCTGGACACCACTGTTAGGATAGCCAACACCAAGAAGTTAATTAATTCCTCATTTTAGTATTTCTGAAATCATTTATTTTCTTACATTAAACAATAACTAATGAACTTGACTGAGGAAATGATGATGCCTTTAACAAATTTAAATACAGAATAATCCCATAGTCATCCCAGAACCCGGTGTCACAAGTGCATGAGCAATTTCTAGGAAATAAAATGTAATACAATAACTGTCTGGAATACAGATTGGCCAGAAAAGAAAATGCAATACTTTGAAGGATACTCTGTTGACTACGGGTCGTCTCGAGAGATGCAGCTCACCTAAGTCTCCGTATCAACCATGTCGCAGCGCCCAGTGAGGGCCACTAGATATACATGTACATGTGCAACAAAAATTCACAGCAAGTGTAGTATGAGTACGAAAGCAACGCGTACCCAGTAAGTATCTCATCTAGCCTCGAAGAAGTAGTGACGAGAGGTCGACTTCGACACTCACTAGTGGTCCAATAAATAAATACCAAAATGTGTAGAAGCGTGGATTTTTTTTTTATAAAGTGATTTAAAACTCAATAAGCATGAAGCAGGTAAACAAGTCTTTTAATAATAAGAGATTTCCAAAATTAGTATTTCATCATTTAACAATTTATCTCAGGCCAGAGAGGCAATATCCTCATTTATAAATGTCAAGGCAAGCAATACAAGCATGCGCAAATCATGCCGAGGTCGTACGGCCCGATCCAATAATATTTAAATTGTGCACTGCCAGAGGGTCGAATGGCGCGAACTATAGATGCATCTATTACCCCGCTCGCAAATCATACATGTGACGCGGTCAAATATAAATAAACACGTCAAACAGTCAATCAAGAATTTATCAGGAAAGCAATTACCCAAAGAAATGTCAACTTCTCTTTAACGGTCAATAAAATGATATTTACCCTTTTTAGAAATTCCTTTGCCAAGTTCGATATGATTTAAGCAATTTAAATTGACAGTAAAGTCACAAGTACGGCAAGTAAAGCATGCTTTTGGGTCCTAGACTACCCGGACTCAAGCATAATATTAGCTACGCACGGACTCTCATCACCCCATGCGTACGCAGCCCTCACAATTAGAAACACATATCCAATTATTTCGCCTATGGGGATAATTCCCTCTTACAAGGTTAGAAAGGAGACTTACCTCGCTCCGAAGTTCCATAACCGCACTCCACGCCCTTCGGATAACTCAAATCAATGCACAATTCTCCAAAACTAGCCAATAATTATGCAAACCCATTAATATATACTCAATTACTCATTATAATCCAATTTATAATAATTCCTAACCCCGATCAAAAAGTCAATAAAATCATCCTCAGGCACACGTGCCCGGGCTCCGAAATTTTTCGAAGATAAACTTTACTCATAATCTCACGAACTCAAATATATAATTTACTCTTAATTTCATGTCCAATTTCGTGGTCAAAATCTAAATATTCCAATTTTCTAGGTTTTTCAAAATCCCAACTTTCTACTAATTTCCTTGTTTAAATCCATATATGAACCTTGTATTTACTCAAAACTAGTAAAAATCACTTACATCATGCTTGGTGATGAAAATGGCACTCCAAGGTTGCTCCAAAATCGGCTCCCATGAAAAAATGAGCCCTCATTTTTAAAGAACACACTTCCAAGCCCCGACCTTCGCACATGCAGTACACTGGCCGCACCTGCGGCTCTGCACCTGCAGAAAGTCCATCATAGGTGCGCTTCCCCCAAGCTAGGAGAAATCCGCTTCTGCGGTCACTCATGCGCTTCTGCGCTTTCGCACGTGCGATGCTCACCTCGCATCTGCCGGCTCGCAGATGCGGAAATACCCTCGCATCTGCGATCATCCAGCTTCGTCCAAATGTCACTTCTACGACCTCATTGTGGCACCTACGGCTTTTTCCACGCAGGTGCGATTACACTAGATACTAGTAGCCTTAGCCTTTCTCAAATTCCAAATTCGATCTGTTAACCACCCGGAATCCACCTGACGCCCCCGGGACCCCGTCTAATCACACCAACCAGTTCCAAAACATAATGCAGACCTGCTCGAGGCTCAAATCACATCAAACAATGCTAATAGCACGAATCGCACTCCAATTCAAGCTTTATAAACTTTAGAACTTCAAACTTCCTCATTCAATGCCGAAACCTATCAAATCACGCCCGATTGACCTCAAATTTTGCACACAAGTCACATTTGACATTACGAACCTACTCCAACTTCAGGAATCGGATTACGACCCCGATATCAGAAAGTCCACTTCCGGCCCAGCTTCTCAAAAACATTCAAATTTTAGCCAAATGACTCCAAAATGACCTACGGACCTCCAAATCCACTTCCGATCGCGCTCCCAATACCAGAATCACCTAATAGACCTTTTCCCAAACTCGGAATCCCAAACTAACATTGATAATATTGAAATGCACCTCAACCCAAATTTATGAGTTTCTTCCAAAATGCCAACTTCCACAATAGACGCCGAAATGCTCCTGGGCCATCCAAAACCGAATCGAACATACGCCCAAGTCTGAAATTATCATGTGAACCTACTGGAACCTTCAAATCCCGATTCGAGGTCGTTTACTCAAAATCCAACATTAGTCAATTCTTCCAACTTAAAGCTTCTAAAATGAGAATTCTCTTTCCAAATCAACTCCGAACTCCCCAAACTTCAATTCCGACCACGCGTACAAGTCATAATACCTTAAGTGAAGCTTCTCATGGCCTCAAACTGATGAACGACGCGCTAGAGCTCAAAACGAACGGTCCAGTCGTTACATTCTCTCCCACTTAAACATACGTTCGTCCTCAAAGGCGCTGAGAATTGTGTTGGAGTTGTCTGACATCACTGGTTAACACCTCATGCACCTACATGTGATACCACCACTCAGTTGAGCACATTAGCTCGAGCAAATCTGAAGATATTCTCCTTTATTGAAGCAAATAAGCTTAGACCCCAATTCCAATATCCGGAATTCTTTGTCAGGACCGCTTCCAACATACGAGCACCGTATCAATCCGACACGATGCACCAATACATGATTGCATATCTTCGCTGAATTCACAATATGCACTGCATAACTCACAAGACCATAATAACATCCTCTAATAACAATAGTCGAAATTCCACGAATCCGATGCTCCCAATGCACCTCATGACATATATAAGTCTTGTTCTAACCCTTTGCAATACCGCCACGATGGAGGAGACGTGTAGAAATTCATAACCAACTGCCAAGTAAACAAATCATTGAGTCTATACTCTTGAAAATAACCATTACGTCATTATGAACCAAATAATGGCATTAGCTCTTTAATATACTTCATATAATTCGATCGCACTGATCCTAGATCCAATAATATCATCTCACCTAGTACGAGCTGCTCAAGCAGTAAGCCAACCCAGACATGACCAACAGTCTCACATGATGCCACAATGTGCCAACAAGCCACAAACTCGAACGTGATACATAAGGAAAACGAACCTGGAAGGAACTACTCAACTCACGCAACTAATTAGACAACCGAAAAGGTGTTATGAACCTTCCTCAGAAAATGAGAATCAAAACACACAATAATAGATATAGGAAATTTTATTCAACATCACACTATTGCGGCGTGAAACCCGATCCAAACAACATACCCGTGGTGGCGTGCCACCCGATGAACACATAAAATTTATATAAGGAGACATATACCGAGCTTGAGTGCTCATTACTACAAAATACCGAATATCGGCCACAAGCATACAAAGTGCATAATATCATCCCTGAAGAGACAGATAGCGCCATACGCTACAGAACTCAAGCACAAATGAGGTGCGGTATATTATCTGAATCTCAAGAGCCATCCTGCTCACAAAACACCATCGGTACGCGGAACCTCAACACATAAGAAATTTATCAAGCCGTTTCACAACTCACACGGCACAATATAATATTACATGAAATAGCCGACGACGAAACAACATCTAACGTCCGAATACTCCTCCATGAGGAGCGATATGCCGAAATGAACATATCTGGCCTGATTAGAGCCCATATTCATATTTAAATCCATTCACAGACCTCAAGCCGATTATGGACGCACTGTACTAGACTAATAACCTTTCAGGGGTCCATAATAACCCCTTTTCCCATAATTCGCACCAACAACCATCATATCCGAAACAAACCTCCACAGTCCACAGCCAAATGAACCGAGCGCCCTCCAGGCATAAATTCTCAAATTAGAGATATTACCACAATCTTTACACTTGGTTTAAATCTTCAATCAATCAAGTGACTACATGTCACACTTATACAATCTTCCCGTGAGATACACTCCCACGACCTTCCGCATCAGGTCACAAGTCTGCATATCCATACCACCGACAACACAAACGCTATAAAGAAAATCAAGAATCCATAACAGGATGCAAAGCCTCTTTCACAAAACACCGATCTCAGGTGACGCTGAAGACAATACCAGTTTACTCTAAACTAGGGGTGGGCATAAAATCCGAAAAACCGAATTCCGAACCGAAGGGAATTAATTTGGTATTTCGGTTTCGGTTTTTTCAGTATTTCAGTATATTTCGGTACATAAATTTCGGTATTTCGGTTCGATATACGGAATTAGGTTTTTGATATTTCGGTAGATATAGTTTTTTTTTTTTGGATGACCGAGAAATTCGTCTGGGGACGGTCCTTTGGACCAACCGCAGCCTTCGAAACTCGGTGGATAATGGGCCCGCCCCTCTACCCTTCTCCACTTAAATACCGTGCTTTTCTTTGCATGGTGTGGGGGCTTGACTCCTATGACCTAAGACACAAATCCACCACCCTTTTCCACTTGAGCTAGGCCCTGGGGGCAAATACCGAAATAGTTTAGTCCAAGACCAACTTTATTTTTATTTTTTATCCCAATAACTTTAAGCCCACACCTCAAAAGTTCAAAACCCCTAATTCCCTAATTCCTTACCCTTAGGCTTTAGCAAGGTTCCACCAAGCATATTAAGAACTTCTAGAAATTTTGGAGCATAGATAAAAAGTGTATACTGTATAGGCAGCCAACTATCTTTGGCATTGAGCTTGAATGGACTATTCAACTATCCTTCTTTTTTTCTTTAGGATAAAGTATGGCTTTGTAGTGGAGGCATAAAAGGAATTGTTGCTTTTTACGTGTAAGTTGTAATACTTAGGTGCAATTTTTTCTCTTGTATTAGCCAATGGTATTATAAGATGCTTCCTTGCATTGCCTCCGTGTTTAGTCAAATGCTAGTAAATAATACTAGTTGTATTGGTTTCAAAAGTTGAAACGTATCTTTTCAACACTAAGAGCTACAAATTTGAATAGGCACAAGCCTTATAACATAGATTTGGTTTAAACCGAAACCGTACTGAACCAAAATAAGAAATACTAAACCGTATCAAAATATTTTGGTACGATATTTGGTATACACAATTGATAAACCGAATACCGAAATAGCAAACCGAAATTCTTAAATACCGAACCGAAGTGCTGAATGCCCACCCCTACTCTAAACATCCAAATCCCTTTCCTGTTCATCTGAGCTCGTGACATTCTTGCCAGCACCGAACCGCAACCTTGATCCTCACTTTCAAATTTCATATCGCTCACTACACCTAACATGCCAATATGCGATAGTACAGGAATTTCATCATAAATCCTGAACCATTAATAGGGTAAACACTTCATCATATAGAAACTTTTTACTTAAATCATTCCGAGAGAACCATAGAAACACACGAGAATTATCATAACCGTGGAACATGCAAATCCTCAAGTAGTGGTCTAAACCACCATAACCCTTCCGGGATCTGCTTACACATAATAGGCCATAATACTTGAATACTCCCAAATAGAACCAATTACGACGACCGTCAAGCCTCGCATGTACCACCACAAATCACATGCATAATCTAACCACACTAGAGGAACTGATCACTGGCACCCTCATGATATTTCAACCATGTCTAACAAATCCAACTTCTTCTAACTTATCCTTAACTTGTCTTAGTAATAATAATAACTCCAGCCAACATAACAAACTCCATCCGCACCCATCCTAAGTGGCCTTATATCACGAGATCATACTTTCTAAAATCCCACGAGCCATCTCATACCTTCCTTATGCGCATATTCGCATCCTCAACTGGTACACCTATTCTGATAATTCCTGTACGGATCCGAAGTCATTTTCTCTCATTCCTACAAATGTTGCACTACACGCCGAAGATATCATAGACCCTTCCGAGCCTCTTTTCATAGTCCGCTGCAAAAGCTCGATTCTTCACCATACCGCGGGCTTGAAATCCTTAGGCACCGCATTTAACCTTTGAATTCACTAGGACTGTTGTTGAGAGTCAGCCACTCTGGCTTGGTCCCAAATATTATCAACTCCCAGGCTCCGCTGGCACATGAACACCATCTTAATAAAGCACCTGACTGAATCATGAGTCAATAAGGCCAACCATAACACACCTTTATCATTTCCTTTGCTCAAATTACCACTTATGTTCTTTTTCCTTAGCTGTAATAACCCATCAATATGCTAATAACCAGAAATCTCACAAATAGACGACCATGCAGTCTAACTGTAGGTGGTGGGACTCTCCCACTTAGCTTGAAGCTACTATTACATATCTCTGGAGCCTACCAAGATTCTTTCTTCATCGTTGAACTGACCTTGCACAACCAACTCGCCAAATTCCTCGAAATCCTTCTGTTAGCATTTCATGAACATTCTGAATATCTAGAAACATTCACATATTCGGCCCCTTACTGGATAGTCGGTAAAAGCCTTCGTAGAAACTTCTCCAACCACGCGACCGCTGACCTTCCCACAGGAGATAACCCGCCCATGGAAATTACATGCTGACATCTCCCAACGTTGCTGCACGGGGTACCATTACTACGACATCAATAACCCATCCTAAGCTCGTTCTCACTCACCAACTGTACCAGTCTGCTCACTTCTTATGGACCTCAACTAAAGGTGCGACAATATCTTCCAATTCAAAGTTACGTTGTATCCTTCTTCACATCGAGCAAATTCTTCTTGTCGCATCCCATCTCCCGTCGTATAATAGCCAATAATTCAAATTAAGTCTGTAGACCCAATCACCGTCCACTAAAATTCCCAAATCATTCCAAACTTTCCTTAAGGTGCGTAGTTATCCTACCACCGAACGCATATGCTACTCTACCACTCCCTCACTTTGGTCAAACTCACTCCTTTAAGCAACTACTCAACTTTCACTTCTTACACCTGGCCTTCTAGAAGTTTAACCACTGCCTGACACTTCCCACATGTCCTTCCTCACCCTTTACTGCCCAGTTGTTGCCTTAGATCAATATCTATCTCTGTAGCACTTGTACCGATAGATCGCTACTAACTTCAACCCTTTCCGAAGATCCTCCTTCTCGAGCCGTCAGCATTAGAAATACCCATCCAATCCTGAACCACCACACCCCGCGATCTGTAACAGCCGCTTCTCCAATACTATCTCACAATATCCTGCCCCAAAGGCGAATTGTAGAAGATCATAACACCGGCAAACTTAACACATTCATCCGAGGAGGACGACACCACGTCACAGATAAAAGTTCCACCACACTTGAAAGCACCAAGTGTAGTTACCCTATCAACCCAAACCTGAACATTTATAGTCCGATTGCCCTTCCTCCATCGGAAACAAAATACTAAATCTCTGAATAGTGCTCTGAGTAAACCTCCTTTCAAGTTATTCACTGCCCTGACACATGGTCAAGCATCCTACCATCACATCAATATTGCGCGATAACTGTTCTTAAGCATCATAGCAACATGTGCATAGCCTCAAAGCTCTCAGAAGTACAGCTACTGAACTGAGACGACAGAATATCCTTCCGCAAGGCGACGGAAATTGCCCAAACAAACACGCAGGGAGAAACATCCCGCACCACATTTGTAGTACCATTACAATAACTTACTTCCCGATTTATAACCAGCTCTTCGTGTCGCATAATATTGAATGGAAAGGAAATGAAGGCATAAGCCTAAAAGGGATCAAATCGCACGATGAGGAATCAAGAAGGGAAGTGCTCCTAACAGCCCTGTAGCCTCTCGAAGATAAGTACAAACGTCTATGTAACGATCCACAAGAATCTATTAGACATGCTCATGACTCGTGAGACATAAGGGAACCTAGTGCTCTGATACCATGTTGTCACGAACCAAAATCCGTTAAGGGTCGTGATGGTGCCGGACACAACTGTCACGCAAGCCAACACCAAGAAGGTAATTAATTCCTCATTTTAGTATTTTTGAAATCATTTATTTTCCTTACATTAAACAATAACTAATGAACTTGACCAAGGAAATAATGATGTCTTTAACGAATTTAAATACTGAATATTCCCATATTCATCCCAGAACCTGGTCACAAGTGCATGAGCAATTTCTAGGAAATAAAATGTAATAAAATAACTGTCCGAAATACAGACTGGACAAAAAAGAAAATGCAATACTCTGAAGGATATTCTGATGGTTGCGGGTCATCTCGAGAGATGCAGCTCACCTAAGTCTCCGTATCAACCATGTCGCAGCGCCCAGCGAGGGCCACTAGATATACATGTACTTGTGCAACAAAAATGCACAGCAAGTGTATATGAGTACCAAAAAATGTGTACCCAGTAAGTATCCCATCTAACCTCGAAGAAGTAGTGACGAGAGGCCGACTTCGAAACTCACTAGTGGTCCAATAAATAAATACCAAAATGTGTAGAAACATGGATTTTTTTACAAAGTGATTTCAAACTCAATAAACACGAAGCAGGTAAACAAGTCTTTTAACAATAAGTGATTTCCAAAATTAGTATTTCACCATTTATTGATTTATCTCAGGCAAGATAGGCAATATCATCATTTATAAATGTCAAAGCAAGCAATACATGCATGCGCAAATCATGCTGAGGTCGTACGGCCCGATCCAACAATATTTAAATTGTGCACTGCCAGAGGGTCGAATGGCGCAAACCATAGATGCATCTATTAGTCCGCTAGCGAATCATACATGCAACGCGGTCAAATATAAAATAAACACGTCAAACAGTCAATCAAGAATTTATCAGGAAAGCAATTACCCAAAGAAATGTCAACTTCTCTTTAACGGTCAAGAAAATGATGTTTACCCTTTTTAGAAATTCCTTTGCCAAGTTGATATGATTTAAGCAATTTAAATTGACAGTAAAGTTACAAGTACGGCAAGTAAAGCATGCTTTTGGATCCTAGACTACCCGGGCTTAAGCATAATAGTAGCTATGCATGGACTCTCGCCACCACGTGCGTACGTATCCCCCACAATTAGAAACAAATATCCAATTATTTCGCCTATGGGGATAATTCTCTCTTACAAGGTTAGATAGGAGACTTACCTCGCACCGAAGTTCCATAACCGGCATTCCACGCCCTTCCGATGACTCAACTCAGTGCACAACGCTCCAAAACTAGCCAATAATTATGAAAACCCATTAATATATACTCAATTACTCATTATAATCCAATTTATAACAATTACTAACCTCGATCGAAAAGTCGATAAAATCACCCTCAGGCCCACGTGCCCGAATTTTGAAATTTTTTGAAGATATACTTTACCCATAACCTCACGAACTCAAGTATATAATTTACTCTCAATTTCATGTCCAATTTGGTGGTCAAAATCCAAATATTCTAATTTTTTAGGTTTTACTTCAAAATCCCAACTTTCTACTAATTTCCTTGTCTAAATCCATATATGAACTTTGTATTTACTCAAAACTAGTAAAAACCACTTACCTCATGCTTGGTGATGAAAATGGCACTCCAAGGTTGCTCCAAAATCGACTCCCATTAAAAAAATGAAGTGAAAATGGGTCAAGCCCTCGTTTTTAAAGAATACACTGCCCAACTCCGACCTTCGCACTTGCGGTACACTGGTCGCACCTGCAGAAAGTCCATCACAGGTGCGGTTCCCCCAAGCTAGGCGGAATTCGCTTCTGCGATCACTGATGCACTTCTGTGCTTTCCCACGTGCGGTGCTCACCTCGCATCTGCGGGCTCACAGATGCAGAAATAACCTCGCATCTGCGGACATTTCAGATTCGTCCAAATGTCGCTTCTGCGACCCCATAGTCGTACCTGCGGGCTCGCACCTGCGGCCTTTTTCACATAGGTGCAATTACGCCAGATACCAGCCTTAGCCTTTCTCAAATTCCAAATATGATTCGTTAACCACTCGGAATCCACCCGAGGCCCCTAGGACCCCGTCCAATCACACGAACCAGTTCCAAAACATAATGCGGACCTGCTCGAGGCCTCATTCGAAGTCGAAACCGATCAAATCACGCCCGATTAACCTCAAATTTTGCACACAAGTCACATTTGACATTACGGAACTACTCCAACTTCCAAAATAGCATTTCGAACCTGATATCAAAAAGTCCACTTCCGGCCCAGCTTTTCAAAAACCTTCAAATTTTGCCAAATGACTCAAAAATAACCTACGGACCTCCAATTCCACTTCTGATCGCGCTCCCAATACCAGAATCACCATACGAAGTTATCCCTAGACTCAAAATCTATTCACCCCAAACCTGGGGGGGCGCAACGGGCACCCGGTACCTTACTCGACCAGGTACCAATGTAACGTATCATTCTTATTACATCATCATATACATGTGACATACGGGCCTAATAGGCCAACATAATCATTTATAAACTCAAAACATAGGCCGACAAAGCTGTACAATCTTCCACGTATATGACATATGTATACAAGCCTCTAAGAGTACATAAATGTCATAAAGGTCGGGATAGAGTCCCGCCATACCAAACAATACCCGTCTAAATCATACTAACCAAACAAGCGACTCTGAAGCAAATGGAGCGCACCAACATCTTCTGCTGAGCTCATAGCCTACTTGGAGGGCTCTCGACCTGTCTATCGGGAACTGCGAACATGAAACTTAGCGTCCCCAGGCAAAAGGGACGTCAGTACGAATAATGTACGGAGTATTTAAGGCACATAAATAAGAACATAAGAGACATGGAAGAAATATAGAGCACATGACTCAACCTGTAAGCCTGAATAGCTTTGTAAATCATAAATTAATTTTAGCGTCATGCATATGCATATGAATTTCATGTCGTGCATAGGTGCATGTTCCATAACATCATCAGCCTCTAAGGGCATCCCATCATATCATATCGGCCACTGTGGGCAAATCATCATCGTATACCAGTTGATCAGGTGGCGGTGCGTATATAACGCTGTAACCTTTTCCCATATCCCATATACATATATTTACATATATACACATATATAACGCCATCTGGTCATGGGTCAATGTGCATATGTAGATGCATGAAATGCAGATAAAATACGTCAATAAAATCTCTCGGTACGTCATAAGGCCATTATGCCTCTGATTAATATCATGAAATAAACTTTACCAACATACGTATTTTCGAGACCCATGAAAAAAAGATAATAATAATTCTCATGGGGAATCAATAATATAGATACCCCTACGATTTCTATGAATAGAGTAATTTATAGAAACTGTGTATTTGCTCGTTTCTTCAGTATAATTTGGACCATGCCAAAAGAAAGAAGGGATAGTCTTAACATACCTGAGCCGATTCTCCTGACAACCCCCTACACACGTCAATTGCGCCAACACGTAATGGTGGACCATCGTAGGAAAATAATCCGTATGATATTATTAAGAAAGATTATACCGGGCTCCCTTAAAAATGTAAATCCCTTACTATTATGTCGTATAACTGACATGAATTCCTTGTTGGAACAGTAACGATTCCATTCTTATCTTCATGAATTGTTGAAGATATTGAAGATGCTTAATGGATTGTTGAAGAAGTTTCCATTGTTGAAGAAGTTCAAGATATTTCCTTCAAATTGTTGAATTGTTGATGCTAAAGACTTTCCATTACATTGTTGTATTCTTTGCAGAATGTCATTTAAGAGATAAGGAAAATGATTCTTGAACTAGGAAGGTCATATTTAATTTTTTTTAAGGTGGGCCCCACATTTGGGGTTTAATTAATTCAAAATTGCCCTACATTGCCACCTTTCTTTTAAGACCAGATAGTCACCATTTCTTCAATGGATTGCTGTCATGTTGGTTGATCAAGTTCTTATCCAAATACTTTAATTAATCAACCACAATTATTAATTAACTAGGTAATGTCCCATTACCCAATAATTAACTAATTACCCACATAATTGAGAATTATTTCCACTTACTTAAAATATTACTCACTTTTCACGTACCTTATACACCTTAGTATCATGGCCATGTGGTACCTTGTATGGTATTAGTCCATAAATACCGGGTATTTTAGCTCGAGCCGTATTTTATCCCAAAATGCCAAATTTCAAAGGAATTCATTTTCCTTCAATTTTCTTACCCTCTCATCTTCACGAATTTACTCATCACTTGTTACAAATTCAACGTACAATACTACAAGATGCAACATCGTCGTACTATAATACTGCAAAGCGTAACATCATCGTAATATAATACTGTAGGACGTAACATCATCGTAATATTACGGGGCGTAACATCATCCCCCCCCCCCTCTTTGGAACATTCGTCCTCGAATGTTGACTGATGCTCTTATCATTTTCGTTACTTAAAGATCTTGTGAATACCTTAATACTCTCCTTGCCATTTAGGCAGTTGTTCTGTGAATAAGTCCAAAGGCCAGGGCATTCCCCCCTTTAGGCCTCTTTCTCACACTACAATTTATGGTCGGAGTCCTTCCAGTCTCGTAACTGTTGCTACCTTCTATCATGCAACCTGTACGACTCCGACCTTGTAACTGTGCTTATACGTCTCTTCTCTCCTTTTTTCTTTAGCTGTTAGCCAATTTCTAGGCCTTACTTTGTAAACATATACAGAGCTTAATAAGATTCTCTCTGGGCATCTATAGGTATACTGAAGTTCTTCGCTCGGTACATTGTAGAACTTGCGAATATTGCTATATCTTATTTCATAGACCTGAATCTGTACCATATCTATGTAGGTCATACTATACCATAACTCTTACTTTGATTTATCATTACTGAGGTCTGCAACTAACTCCAGGTTACTCTCGTTGCTTATCCTTCAGACTGATGGTCTAATTTCATCTCATACTGTTGAACTTTCATCCATTTATTGTTGATTCACCATCTACCAATGATAACTTGATCTCTTATGTAACACCGCCACTAGGGCTCACGTTTCATCGGGGAACATTTGAATTAGACTGATCCACCTTGGGCGATACCATGCTTTCATAACCGTATCTCACAGCATCCCCATGCGATTCACCTTGTGTGGGTATTTTAATCCTGTCCAATTCATAAGATCCCTTTCTTTTCTTCGTCAGATCATTACTCAATTGAAGGCTCAAACATCATCCTTTATGTATCACAATTACACCCTCATTTCATTCCCATGTCAGCATTTCATTCCTTCTAAATGCTATTAATCTTCGGCTTTTTTGAGTTCATTAGGGCTATAGTGAGCTTTGTATAACATAGAGAAACTGTCTGCTCTTCTGGTATTCATGGGCTTAATCCTAAAGAGTTATCCATTCTCGTCACTTTTTCACTTGCCTTTCCTCATCCTTACTTATGTTTTCTTAAAACTTTGTCAATCTACCATTAGCTTGCGACCTATACATATCCATTTATAAACTTTCCTTCAACTTGCTTGCACCATAGATTTTCTTGTGTTATTTTAGAACATCAAGAGAGACATCACATCGTCTCTAGCTCCTCTTTACTTTGTTAATTGGATCTCTCGATATTTTAAAAAAACATAGGTTGGAAGATATGCCACGGACGACGTTGCTATCATTCCTGGACACTGAATCCCAGCATTTCTAGCGGTCTGAGATATGGACCATTCACAACCTTCTACAATTGAATATCGCGTACATTGTCTACCTTTACCTTACTTACCTTAAAATCTTGCATCACATCTTGTATCCCTTTCATGACCTTCCTTCCACATAGGTATAATTCACATCCATAACTTGAAGCTTTATTATAATACTTGCACCTCTAGTGTATACATAATCCGGTGAGAGCTTCATACTGACTTCTTATGAGGCTTGTATTCTTCTGATGCCCCTATAGAATATGGCAATTGTATTATCTCTCTTGTACTCTAATATTTAAGAGTGATCCTGCAATGTTTTCGATCATGAGGTCAATAGTTTTCTGGGTCCAGTAATCAGACTCTTGATTTACTTAGTTGATGTAGCTCTTTAGTTTCCTTCTTCTTCTGATCAGCCCTTACGTAGGCTTAAGCTATCTTCCGGTCTGTGGCTCATGGTATCAGTTATTACCTTAGCCTTTCATGGGCGTTATGGAATATTCATGATATAATCTTCTAACGATTCAATCCTTTGTCTAGGCCTTGGGCTCAATTCTTTCTTTTAACTTATACTGGAGTCTTTTACGGTTGTGTATGCTACATGTATAAACTACGAACCCTTAAGTGCGTTCACAACGTAACCAACTCTAGTTCATCGAATAATTTCTTTCGTTCCATCTTAGCTTTCTTTCAAGATGAGCTATTACTTTTCTTGGTCTTTTTGCCCCCGTGTTGCATCCGTACTTAGCTTATCTTAGTGCCCACATATGCCAGAATTTTCGTATAACTCATATGATCTCCAATATTACTTTTAATTTTAACTCCTGTTCATTAGCCTCGGTAGGTGCCACTTTCCTTTGGAGTGCATACAATGTTGTTGTGAGACTGTTGTTATAAGACCATTTCCCCCTTAGGTCACTGAGCTTAGGTTGAAGTCTTCTTCCTTACTTTCTCAGCTATTCTTTCATTGTAGTATTTAGGAAGGACCCTCTGACTCTCCACACTCATGTGCTCGCACAGTTGCTTTCTGAACTGAATTTTTAACCGTATTCCCTAGGGGTGGGCATCGGTCGGTTCGGTTCGATTTTGAACATTATCGGTTTTGCCTATCGGTTATCCATTTATAAATATCATAACCCGATAACCAAACCGATAAGATATTAGTTATCGGTTATCGGTTAATCGGTTATCGATCATTATCGGTTCGGTTATCGGTTTACCCGATAAGATAAAACAACTAAAAAAATTTACAATATATAAAACTAAGAAATCAAACTGCCAGAAGTTTGTCGTATACAATACCGTAGTTGGTCACTTGGTCTGTCAAGTAAAGATCTTATAACAGGCATCATAGTAGGCACTTTTATACACGTTTAACGAGCCTCAAATTGTGGCATGTAACATTCACTGCTTTTTACTAGTAATTTGGTCCTGAACATTCCTAAACAAGTAAATAAAAGAAGAAAATCCACCACAAGCGCAATGAATGTTTGTGGAGTACAAAATCAGAATGTAAATTTACAGTCTTCACAATTCAAGAAACAGAAGTACTGCTACTTGCAACTAAACTTCAATAACCAAGCAAAGAAAAGAGCAAGCAGTTGCCTTCAAATTCATTCTATACTAATTTGGACATCTATTGACTACAGCCTGTAGTAGGGTACTTGCGGGCTGCGGCGAAAACAATTAAGAGTTTGAGACTAGCGGACAACTGAACTATTGAAGAGGGAATTATGGAAATAAAACTCTAGTATATACTTAAGGGTAAATTAGTTCATTCTTATTGGGTTATCGGTTTTTACCCAATAACAAAATTGCAAACCGAGCCCGAACCGATAACCCAATAAAAAAAAATTTTACCCCGTTACCGAATCGTTAACCCGATAACCCAATACCAATAACCCAATAAAGAATTAATGTTTCGGGTTATCGGTTTTACCCGATATATGCCCACCCCTAGTATTCCCAACGGGACTCTCTTTTATTTCCATAACACTCATATGGTATCTTTAACTACCCCAACTCCTATCTGAATACTCCTCAAATATTATAATGTCATATCTACGAGACTGAATTCCCCACGTTGGAGTTCTCTATTTCTATCTTGCTCAATCTGCTGATTTGTCTGTAACCTCTTGTCTAGTCATGACTAGGCTCTTCCTGAATCAACTACTAACTACTCGTCGACCTATTCTCATATCCATATTCCATATAATCTTTCTTGGGTTATTTCCTTGTCTTAACTTACCTCACGTACTGGTTGCTTATCTATCAATAACAACTCGGGCATGAACTCTACTTTCCTTTTCTTTTTTTTTTTTTGACGTTGGGCTTACATAATGTTCTGGAATCATGGCATATCTGTAACATTTAGATAAGTTAAATCTCATCCCTTTCTTATTTTTATCGTATCCTTCCTTTATTATTCCATATTCACCCCCTTTAGGGAATTACTAAGACTTGAAGCTATGACGACCTGCCTATAGATGTTTTTCCTCTTCATCTTGGCGTCCTTTCACATCATAAATGACCCTTAATCGCCTTGCGGTAATCCGTTTGTACCAGGGATAACAAAATTCCTCACTCGCGATGGTGATACTTAGTGTAACTGGCACATACATTCCCTTAAGCTTAACTTTGCTCATATTGCTTGCTTTAGGGAAGCGTCTCCCTGAATGACCATTCTTTGAATTCATCATGGATCTTCTTCTGTTGTCCATTATATTATTTCCTGAATGCGATCTGAAATTCTCATGATGCTGACTATTATCAAATCACCCAGTCCCTAATTCATGTTTAGTTTATCTTATTCACCAGCCCATACTGGTTCTTATTACTCTGGGGTTTAACTTTTCCTTCAGGTAGTCGTGTTGGAGTCACGAACTTATTTCTTGAAATGAGGATATGACTTTATGGCCTATACTCTTTTGTTGTCTCAAGGCCTATCACCTATTGTATTTTCCTTTACTTGAATATAGATTCTGTAATACTGCCATCTTTTTTATCTACCGTTGTCATCCATGTATCACATCTTACTCATAATGCATCAGTAACTCTCTTCTTACTTCATGCTAACATTTATATCTATTACTTTATTCCAAAAATTTGAACAAGATATTCTTTTGCTTTTAGCTCCTCTTGCTCCACCTACTGGCTATTCAGGTTGCCTAACATTCTCCCTTTACTAGGGATGGGAGCCATACTAAGGAAATATTTATCCCTTCAAGGTTTCCAGTTCCTATCTTTATAGTACTCATATCTAGATGTACCATTTTAGTGTGCACCATCTTGGTGTCTCACAATAAAATCTATTCGCACATTTGTATTACCCTTCGAAAATGCCAACAAAAGAAAACAATCCATTCACTATTTTGGGCCACTCTAACCTCATCCGGATCGTGATATCCTGTCCTCTTCTTAATCTACACCTGTTAGCCCCCACAGGGAATAACTGAAATGGGTGCGACCAATTGTACATACCCCTGTTACTATTGAATATAACTCAAAAAACTTACGTTCCTCTGCCTCAATTATAAACGCTATTAACCTTCATTAAATGGGTGCCTCGTACCCTTCTTCATCTTCCTTCTTTTGCTTGTTGAAACTTGTATTTATCTTCTTAATCTCTCATTGTCTTTCACCATAGAGGTGGATAGGCATTCTTGCCTTAAGGCTCCTTATCAAAAGGCTTGCACCTTTCAGTACGCACATGATTTGCTGAAGACCTCATACATACTTATCATAAGCATGATACAAAGTCGAGTTCCTCTAATTCAACACTTCCACAGCTATATCTCTTACCGATCATCTTTCTGAACGTAGGCATCGTCTTATTACGAATAAAAATAGAATTTTGGAATTTGAATTATCACAAGTGAGCTCTACCACACGATCTAGAGTAAGAAGAAAGAGTGACAATCCTAAATTCCCTGTAGCCTCCTGCTTATAAGTGTGGTGCACGACACACCCATAAATAAGACTCTACTAGACACGGCTTGTAGAGTCCTTAGGACAGAACTACTCGGATACCACTTTTATCACACCCCAAACCTGGGGGGGCGCGACGGGCACCCGGTACCTTACTCGACCGAGTACTAACGTAACGTATCATTCTTATTACATCATCATATACACGTGACATACGGGCCTAATAGGCCAACATAATCATTTATAAACTCAAAACATAGGCCAACAAGTCCGTACAATCTTCCACGTATACGACATATGTCTACAAGCCTCTAAGAGTACATAAATTTCATAAAGGTCAGGATAGAGTCCCGCCATACCAAACAATACCCATCTAAATCATACTAACGAAACAAGCGACTCCGAAGCAAATGGAGCGCACCAACATCTTCCGCAAAGCTCATAGGCTACTTGGAGGGCTCTCGACCTGTCTATCGGGACCTGCGGGCATGAAACGCAGTATCCCCAGGCAAAAGGGACGTCAGTACGAATAATGTACTGAGTATGTAAGGCACATAAATAAGTACATAAGAGACATGGAAGAAATATAAAGCACATGACTCAACCTGTAAGCCTGAATAGCTTTGTAAATCATATATTAATTTTAGCACCATGCATATACATATGAATGTCATGTCGTGCATAGGTAAATGTTTCATAACATCATCAGCCTCTGAGGGCATCCCATCATATCATATCAACCACTGTGGGCAAAATCATCATTGTATACCAGCTGATCAGGTGGTGGTACGTATATAACGCCATAACCTTTCTTATATCCCATATACATATATATACATAAATATATACGTGTATATAACGCCGTTTTAATATACATACATATATACGCGTATATAACACCGTTTGAACCATATTTCAGCCACTGTGGGCAACATCATCATCACATACCAGCTGATCACGTGGTGGTGCGTATATAACGCTGTAACCTTTTCCCATATCCCATATACATATATTTACATATATACGCGTATATAACACCGTTTGAACCATATTTCAGCCACTGTGGGCAACATCATCATCACATACCAGCTGATCACGTGGTGGTGCGTATATAACGCTGTAACCTTTTCCCATATCCCATATACATATATTTACATATATACGCGTATATAATGACATCTGTTCATGGGTCAATGTGCATATGTAGATGCATGAAATGCAGATGAAATACGTCAACAAAATCTCTCGGTACGTCATAAGGCCATTATGCCTCTGATTAATATCATGAAATAAATTTACCAACATACGTATTTTCGATACCCATGAACAGAAGATAATAATAATTCACATGGGGAATTAAGAATATAGATAACCCTACTATTTCTATGAATAGAGTAATTCATAGAAACTGCGTATTTGCTCGTTTCTTCAGTATAATTTGGACCATGCCAAAAGAAAGAAGGGATAGCCTTAATATACCTGAGCCGATTCTCCTGACAACCCCCTATAAACTTCAATTGCGACAACACGTAACGGTGGACCATCGTAGGAAAATAATCCATATGAAATTATTAAGAAAGATTATATCGGGCACCCTTAAAATTGTAAATCCTTTACTATTATGTCGTATAACTGACATGAATTAATTTTTGGAAAAGTAACGATTCCATTCTTATCTTCTTGAATTGTTGAAGATATTGAAGATGCTTAATGGATTGTTGAAGACGTTTCCATTGTTGAAGAAGTTCAAGATATTTCCTTCAAATTATTGAATTGTTGATGTTGAAGACTTTCCATTACATTGTTGTATTCTTTGCAGAATGTCATTTAAGAGATAAGGAAAATGATTCTTGAACTAGGAAGGTCATATATAATTTGTTTTAGGTGGGCCCCACATTTGGGATTTAATTAATTCAAAATTGCCCTACATTGCCACCTTGCTTTTAAGACCAAATAGTCACCATTTCTTCAATGCATTGCTATCACGTTGGTTGATCAAGTTCTTATCCAAATACTTTAATTAATCAACCACAATTATTAATTAACTAGGTAATGTCCCATTACCCAATAATTAACCAATTACCCAGATAATTGAGAATTATTTCCACTTACTTAAAATATTACTCACTTTTCACGTATCTTATACACCTTAGTATCATGTCCATGTGGTACCTTGTATGGTATTAGTCCATAAATACCGGGTATTTTAGCTCGAGCCGTATTTTATCCCAAAATGCCAAATTTCAAAGGAATTCATTTCCTTCGATTTTCTTACTCTCTCATCTTCACGAATTTACTCATCACTTGTTTGAAATAGCATAATCCTTATAATCTCCAAATAATCTTTTCCTTGGACTGATGTCAATTACCTTACGACAAATTCAACGTACAATACTACAAGGTGCAACATCGTAGTAATTTAATACTACAAAGTGTAACATCATCGTAATATAATACTGTAGGACGTAACATCATCGTAATATTGTGGGGCATAATAAAATCCCAAAAGGACATCGATAATATTGAAATGCACCCCAACCCAAATTTACGAGTTTCTTCCAAAATACCAACTTCTACAATAGATGCCCAAACACTCCCGGGCCATCCAAAACTCGATCTGAATATATGCTCAAGTCTGAAATCATCATGTGAACCTGCTCGAACCTTCAAATCCCGAATCCAAGGTCGTTTACTCAAAAATCCAACCTTAGTCAATTCTTCCAACTTAAAGCTTCCGAAATGAAAATTCTCTTTCCAAATCAGCCCCGAACTCCCCAAACTTAAATTCCAACCACGTGTACAAGTGATAATACCTTAAGTGAACCTGCTCTGATCTCAAACTGCCGAACAACGAGCTAGAGCTCAAAACGACCGCTCGGGTCGTTACAAGAATTCACCCATTCAAGGTTTAAAATGTTCATAGAAGAGTGAACAAAGCTTATATACTCAGTCACAAAAGAAACAAGACACATTCCCAGGAAGAAACTAGAAATGTAGTCACATAAACCATAAGGCAGAAGTAAGGGAAAATCAAGCATATAATATAAATATTCATGACACAAAATCTGGAAATTGGAAGATGGAGAAAAAACTAAAAGTTAAAGTGTAACCTTTTAAATGAACGGGAAACTTCAATAGATTAACTGTTGGCCGAAATTACAATGAGAAGACAACAACCAAACTGGAATTCGAGCAAGACTTTTGCACATCAAACAGAGAAATGAGCCTCAACTCAAACGCGCAACAAAGCAACGAGCAGAGCTTGAGCTGTGATGACCCAAAAAGTCATCTCTCATTTATATAAGTCAAAACGGTGTTCCGAAGCCTTGAAAACCTCCTTTTATCTCACCTCGTTTTGCATGTATAGCCTGGGCGTATATCCGGGAAGCTTTTATATGAAAAACTGAGGAAAATGATAATTTGGCATTTAATATTGAATTTAAGTTGACTTCGGTAAACATTTTGAGAAAACAGACCCGGACCCGTGATTCGACGGTCCTGGAGGGTCCGTAGGAAAATATGGGACTTAGGCGTATGCCCGGAATTGAATTCCGTGGTCCCAAGCCCGAGAAAAGTATTTTTGAAAGAAACTGTTCTACTGAAAATATAAGAGCTTTTGGAAATTTGGTTATATTTGAAATTTATGGTATCGGGCCCATATTTTGATTTCGGGGCCCGGTACAGGTTCAATATGATAATTATGATATGTCTGTAAAATTTGGTAAGAAACGGAGGTCATTTGACGTGATTCGGACCCGTAGTTAGGAAATTTGATACTTTGGAAGTTTTGGAATTTTTCTTTGATTTTAATGCTAAATTCGTTGTTTAAGATGTTAATTTGGCGATCTGATCGCATGACTAACTCTGTAGGATATTTTTGAGGTTGTGTGCATGTTTGGTTTGGAGCCCCGAGGGCTCGGGTGAGTTTCGGATAGGTGTCGGGGTGGTTTGGACTTAGAAAAATCTAATGTTTTTGTTGTTTGCTGGTATATGGGTTTTTACTCTATGCGAACGCATAGGCTGGCTCGCGAACGCACAGCTCGGCAAGGGCAACCCTGTGCGAACGCATAGCTTAGGGGGGGAGCTGGGGGCTGGATAGATTTAACCCTGTGCGAACGCTGCTCGTGGCTCGAGAACGCATAGGCTAGTGAAGTCAAGCCTATGCGAACGCACTGCCCTGATCGCGAAAGCATAGGCTATTTTTTGCCCAGTCTTGTAAAAGAGTAGCAAACACGGGAATAGACCCCATTTTCATATTTTCTTCCATAGAATCCGACCTTGGGCGATTTTTGAAGAGGGATTTCATCAACAAATCATAGGTTCGTGTTTCTAATCTCATTTTCTTCATTTTCCATTAACATCCATTAGATTTCTAGGCCTACAATCTTGTTCTTCAAGGGTAGAAATTAAGAATTTTAGGAGAACAAGGGATTTTACAAATTTGAAAATTTAGACCTCGATTTGGGGTCAGATTCCGAAACTAATTACATATTCGGGCTCGTGGGTGAATGGGTGATCGGGTTTTGGTCTGAACCTCGTTTTTGACCAAGCAGGCCCGGGGTCAATTTTTGAATTTTTGGGAAGAATGATGTAAAATCTACAATTAAGCATTTGGGATGGAATTGTTTGGCATTTATTGATGTTATTGAGTTGAATATGTCTAGATACAAGTGAATTGGAGTCAAATTCAAAAGGGAAAGCGGTAATCAAGGCTTGAGTTTGGTCGTGGAATTTGAGGTAAGTGTTTGGCTTAACCTTAGCTTGAGGGAATAGGTGTTGTGTCCTATTTGCTATATGTAAGTATCATGTTCAACATATATATGAGGTGACGAGTACCTATACGTTGGTGTCAAGCATGCCCGTGAGTCGAATATTGTGATTTATATGTTTTTTCGTAAGTAATGTTTGAGTTTCACTTTATAGTTATCCATGTTGGTGGAAATTTCTTGATATAGAACAGTGTTGAGTATTGTTTCAGTTGAGGATTTTTATGTGAGGTTATGTACTAAGTGAGATTGGATATAGTTGTTTCCCTTGCCAGGATGGCATTTATTCCACTGTTAACTCCCTTGCCAGGACGTTATGGTTTATTTATGTTTACTCCGTTATTGTTCCTTGTTGGATTGCTATCATTTGATGTGTTTGGGTGAGGAAGAGTGTAAAAGCACAAAGGGTGATGTCGTGCGTGAGATTTTGAGTGAATGTTAATGCACGAAGGTTGATGCCGTGCCGATATTGTGATTGTAAAAGCATGAAGGGTGATGTTGTGCCATGATATGAGAGATAATGCACGAAGGATAATGTTGTGCCATGGTATTGTGAGGTAAAAGCACGAAGGGTGATGCCGTGCCGAATTTATTGATTATGATGGTGAGGACGAGAGTAAAAGCACGAAGGGTGATGTCGTGCACTTGTTTTTGTATTACTATTATGTTGCTTAAATTGATATCTAAATTGTGCCTTACCTCGTTATTTCCATTATTGATATTTCCTCCCCTCAGCATGTTCCCCTTTTCCTTTATGCTTAACTGCTTATTTCTCGTTGTATTATTTTTCTTCATATACTATTAAACTGCACAGGTTGACTTTGGTTGTCGTGTCCTAGCCTCGTCACTACTTCGCCGAGGTTTGGCTCAACACTTACTCAGTATATGGGGTCGGTTGTACTGATTCTACACTCTGCACTTTCGTGCAGATCCCGGTGTAGGACCCTACGGACCATAGATCGAGGTTGTTGCCTTCAGTCCAGTGGAGACCCCAAGGTAGTCATGCAGGCGTCCGCAGGCCTTGGCGTCCCTTCCTACTTCTTTTGAATTTTGTTTTAGTTATTTCAGAAACAGATGTACGTATTTCATTCAGACCTTTATATGTATTATTCATAGACGATATGTGAGTTTGTGACTCCAAAATTCTGGGATTGATTTTCTTGTGGAATTTCATAAAGGCATCAGTTCGAGTTTATATACCTTACTTCATTTCGTACTTCTATTTATGTTAAATGTTGTATTTCACATGTTATTAGATAATAATAAAGGGATAAGTTAAATTATAAATTCACGTTGGCTTGCCTAGCGGGTTCAACGTTAGGCGCCATCAAGGTCCCGACGGTGGGAAATTCGGGTCGTGACAAGTTGGTATCAGAGCACTAGGTTGCTTAGGTCTCACAAATTCACGGACAAGCTTAGTAGAGTCTGAGGGATCGGTATGGAGACGCCTGTTCTTATCCCCCAGAGGCTGAAGAGTTTAGGAATAACTTCACATCTATTCTTCTATGTCGTGCGATTTGAATTCTGAATGCTAACTGAATTTCTATTCTATTCTCTCGCAGTGGAGAGAACATGTGCTTCTTCATCCACTGATCAGCAGCCTTAGTCTCCAGTTGCAGCTCCTACAAGGGGCCAAGGATAAGGCCGAGGCCGTGCTAGAGGCTGAGGCAGGGGCAGAGCTCAGCCTAGAGCAGCAGCCCAGTGGTGGAGCCCCAGGTAGAGTTTGCTGATGAGGTTCCTGTCCAGACTGTCCCGGTTGGGCCAGCTCAGGTTCTCGAGGGGTTCATTGCCACCCCAGTACTCCATGATGCTCTGGTTCGTCTAGTGGGCCTCATGGAGAGTGTCGCTCAGGCAGGTTTGCTTCCTGCAGCACCAGCCGTCTCTCAGGCTGGGGGGGAGCTCAGACTCCCACTACTCGCACTCCGGAGCAGTTGGCTTCTCAATTTTAGACTCCAGTAGCTCAGCCAGCTAGGGTAGTTCAGTCGGGCATTATGGCTCAGACCGGTGATGGAGAAGCTATGTCTGCTGATGCTTTGTGAAGGTTGGACAGGTTCACCAAGCTTTTCACTACTACTTATAGCAGTGCATCTTCAGAGGATCCCAGGACTATTTGGATAGCTGCCATGAGGTTCTACGGAACATGGGGATAGTGGGCACCAATGGGGTCGACTTTGCTACCTTTCGTCTGTCAGGTCTCGCCAAGATTTGGTGGAGAGATTATTGTTTGGCCAGACCAGTTGGATCACCGGCCTTGAATTGGGCCCAATTCACTCAGCTATTTCTGGAGAAGTTTCTTCCTATCACTCAGAGAGAGGATCTTCGTAGGCAGTTTGAGCGTCTCCACTAGGGCTCTATGACCGTTACTCAGTACGAGACCAGATTTTTTACCTTGGCCCGACATGCTATTGTGATACTTCCCACCGAGCGAGATAGGGTGAGGAGGTTTATTTATGGACTAGCTCAGCCGATCAGATTGTAGATGGCCAAGGAGACAGTGAGTGAGATTTCCTTCCAGGATGCAGCCAATGTGGCTAGATGAGTTGAGATGGTTTTGTTGCAAGGGGGTGGTCAGGGGTCTGACAAGAGACCCCGTCATTGGCAGGTTCAGTGACGCCTCATCTGGAGGTAGGGATTCTTTTGGTAGGGGCCATCCTCCTAGGCCGTTTCATTCGGCACTTCAAGTTTCTTGCAGTGCTCCAGGTGGCTGTGGTTATCATATGCAGTATTCTTATCAGTTGCCCTACAGTGCGCCATCAGCTCCTATCAATGCACTGTCGATTCAGGGTTTTCAGGGTGGTTACTCAGGTCGCCAGTTTCAGGGTCAGCAACCTCAGCAGCTGAGGTCTTGTTATACTTGTGGTGATCAGAGGCACATTGCTAGATTTTACCCTCGAGCCTCGAGCAGTTCTCAGCACCAGGGTTCTCGTGCCATGGTTCCAGTACCAGGTGTTCAACCGCTCGCTCATCCAGCTAGAGGTGGGGGTCGAGGTGTTAGAGGTGGAGGTCAGGCTGTTAGAGGTGGAGGCCAGGCCGCTAGAGGTAGAGGTCAGCCAGTAGGATGCCGTCTCAGGGATGCAGTTCAGACTGGTGAGGCCCAGCCCTGATGTTATGTTATTCTAGCCAGACCTGAGGCTGAGGCCTCCGATGCAGCTATCACAAGTAGGGTTTCAGTTTGCAGCAGGGATGCTTCAGTTTTATTTGATCCATGGTCCACATATTCCTATGTGTCATCTTATTTTGCTCCTTATTTGGTTATGCCTTGTGATTCTTTGAGTACTCCTGTATATGTGTCTACACCAGTGGGTGATTCTATTGTGGTAGATCGTGTCTACCGTTCATGTGTAGTGGTTATTGGTGGTCTTGAGACCAGTGTAGATCTTCTGCTCCTGGACATGGTAGATTTTGATGTTATTTTGGGGATGGATTGGTTGTCGCCTTATCATGCCATACTGTACTGTCATGCCAAGACTGTGACATTAGCATTGTCGGGGTTGCCTCGAATGGAGTGGAGGGGGACTCCTGGTCATTCTTCCAACAGGGTTATCTCATATATGAAGGCTCAACGCATGGTCGAGAAGGGGTGTTTGGCCTATTTGGCTTATGTTCGTGATTCTAGTGCCGAGATTCCTTCTATGGAGTCTGTGCCCATAGTCCGTGAGTTTCCAGAGGTGTTTCCTGCAGATCTGCCGGGTATGCCACCCGACAGGGATATTGACTTTTGCATTGATTTGGCTACGGGCACTCAGCCCATTTCTATTTCGCCATATCGTATGGTCCCGCCAGAGTTGAAGGAGTTGAAAGAACAGTTACAGTATTTGCTTGATAAAGGCTTCATTAAGCCTAGTGTCTCGCCTTGGGGTGCGTCGGTGTTGTTTGTTAAGAAGAAGGATGGGTCGATGAGGATGTGTATAGATTATCGGCAATTGAACAAGGTTATCATCAAGAAGTATCCATTGCCGCGAATTGATGATTTGTTTGATCAGCTTCAGGGTGCCAAGGTATTTTCGAAGATCGATTTGAGATCTGGCTACCATCAGTTGAGGATTAGGGCATCCGATGTCCCTAAGAGATCTTTCCACACTCGGTACAGGCATTATGAATTCTTGGTGATGTTATTCGGGTTGACCAATGCCCCAGCAGCTTTCATGGACTTGATGAACCGAGTGTTTCGGCCTTATTTGGATTCCTTCGTGATTGTCTTCATTAATGATATTCTGATTTATTCCCGCAGCCGGGAGGAGCACGAGTAGCACCTTCGAGTCGTTCTTCAGACTTTGAAGGACAGCCAGTCGTATGCTAAGTTTTCTAAGTGTGAGTTCTGGTTGAGCTCAGTTGCATTCCTGGGTCATGTTGTATCAGCATAGGGTATCCAGGTGGATCCCAAGAAGATTTCAGCAGTCAAGGATTGGTCTAGACCCACGTCAGCTACAGAGATTCGGAGTTTCTTGGGCTTAGCAGGCTACTATCGTCGGTTTGTGGAAGGCTTTTCATCTATTGCATTCCCGATGACCAGGTTGACTCAGAAGGGTGCCTAGTTCAGGTGGTTAGATGAGTATGAGGCGAGCTTTCAGAAGCTCAAGACAGCCTTTACCACGGCACCGGTGTTGGTTTTTCCCACAGGTTCAAGGCCATATACTATGTATTGTGATTCATCTCGAGTTGGACTTGGTGCATTGTTGATGCAGGATGGAAAGGTTATTGCATATGTTTCGCGTCAGTTGAATATCCACGAGAAGAATTATCCAGTTCATGACTTGGAGTTAGCATTCATTGTTCACGCGCTGAAGATTTGGAGGCATTATTTATATGGCGTGTCTTGTGAGGTGTTCATGGATCATAAGAGTTTGAAATATTTGTTCAAGCAGAAGGAGTTGAATTTGAGGCAGAGGAGATGGTTGGAGTTGTTGAAAGACTATGACATCACCATCTTATATCATCCGGGGAAGGCCAATATGGTGGCCGATGCTTTCAGTAGGAAGTCAGCCAGCATGGTAAGTCTTGATTATATTCTGGTCGAAGAGAGACCGCTTGCTTTGGATGTTCAGGCTTTAGCCAATCGGTTCATGAGATTGGATGTTTCTGAGCCCGGTCGTGTTCTAGCTTGTACAGTTGCTTGTTCCTCATTATTTGATCGTATTCGAGACCGGAAGTATGATGATCCTCATTTGTGTGTCCTTAGGGATGCGGTCCGGCATGGTGATGCGAAGCAGGTTACAGTTGGTGATGATGGAGTTTTACGGATGCAGGGTCATATTTGTGTACCCAATGTGGATGGACTTCGTGAGTTGATATTAGAGGAGGCCCATAGTTCCCGGTATTCTATCCATCCGGGCACCGCAAAGATGTACCAGGATTTGTGGCAGCATTATTGGTGGAGGAGGATGAAGAAGGATATTGTGGCATATGTAGCTCGGTGCTTGAATTGTCAGCAGGTAAAGTACGAGCATCAGAGACCTGGCGGATTGATGCAGCAGATTGAGATCCTAAATGGAAGTGGGAGCGTATCACCATGGATTTCGTTGTTGGACTCCCGCGGACTCAGAGGAAGTTCGATGCAGTATGAATCATTGTGGATAGGCTGACCAAGTCACCGCATTTCATTCATGTGGCAGTTTTCTACTCTTCGGAGAGATTGGAAGAGATCTACATTAGGGAGATTGTTCGTCTTCATAGTGTGTCCATGTCTATTATTTCTGACCGAGGTATGCAGTTTACATCGCATTTCTGGAGGGCAGTTCAGCGTGAGTTGGGCACGAGGATTGAGTTGAGCACAACATTTCATCTTCAGATGAACGGACAGTCTGAGCGTACTATTCAGATCTTGGAGGATATGCTACGAGCATTTGTTATTGACTTTGGAGGCTCTTGGGACCAGTTCTTGACATTAGCTGAGTTTGCCTACAACAACAGCTATTAGTCGAGCATCCAGATGGCTCCTTATGAGGCATTATATGGTAGGCGGTGTCGGCCGCCGGTTGGATGGTTTGAGCCGGGAGAGGCTCAGTTGTTGGGTACGGAATTAGTGCAGGATGCCTTGGATAAGGTTAAGATCATTCAAGATAGACTTTGTACAGCTCAGTCCAGGCAGAAGAGTTATGCCGACCGCAGAGTTCGTGATTTGGCATTCATGGTTGGGGAGCGAGTATCGCTTCGGGTGTCGCCCATGAAGGGTGTGATGAGATTTGGGAAAAAGGGCAAGCTAAGCCCTAGATTCATTGGTCCATTTGAGATTCTTAACATAGTGGGAGAGGTGGCCTACAGACTTGCGTTGACACCGAATTTATCAGTTGTGCATCTGGTGCTTCATGTGTCTATGCTTCGGAAGTATCACGGCGATCCATCCCATGTGTTAGACTTCAGCAGTGTCCAGTTGGACAAGGATTTGACCTATGAGGAAGAGCCGGTAGCCATATTAGACCCGCAGGTTCGTTAGTTGAGATCGAAGAGTTATTCTTCGGTTCGTGTAGTGGAGAGGTCAGTCTGCCGAGGCAGCTACCTGGGAGTTCGATTCCGATATGCGGAGCCGATATCCCCATCTTTTGGCTTATTCAGGTACTTTTCTATGTCCGTTCAAGGACGAACAGTTGTTTTAGAGGTGGCGAATGTGATGACCCAAAAAGTCATCTCTCATTTTTATAAGTCAAAACGGTGTTCTAATGCCTTGAAAACCTCCTTTTATCTCACCTCGTTTTGCATGCGTAGTCCGGGCGTATATCCAGGAAGATTTTATATGAAAACTGATAAAAATACTAATTTGGCCTTTAATATTGAATTTAAGTTGACTTCGGTCAATATTTTGAGTAAACGGACCCGGACCCGTGATTCGACGGTCCCGGAGGGTCCGTAGGAAAATATGGGACTTGGACGTATGCCCGTAATTGAATTCCGAGGTCCCAAGCCCGAGAAATGAATTTTTGAAAGAAATTGTTTTACTGAAAATATAAGAGTTTTTGGAAATTTGGTTATATTTGAAATTTATGGTATTGGACCCGTATTTTTGTTTCGGAGCCCGGTACAGGTTCAATATGATAATTATGATATGTCTGTAAAATTTGGTAAGAAACGGAGGTCATTTGACATGATTCGGACCCGTAGTTGGGAAATTTGATATTTTGGAAGTTTTGGAATTTTTCTTTGATTTTAATGTTAAATTCGTTGTTTAAGATGTTAATTTGGCGATTTGATCGCATGAGTAAGTCCGTAGGATATTTTTGAGGATGTGTGCATGTTTGGTTTGGAGTCCCGAGGGCTCGGGTGAGTTTCGGATAGGTGTCGGGGGTTTTTAGTCTATGCGAAGGCATAGACTGGCTCGCGAACACACAGCTAGGCAAGGGCAACCCTGTGCGAACGCGGCTTGTCCAGTGCGAACGCATAGCTTAGGAGGGGAGCTGGGGGCTGGGTAGATTTAACCCTGTGCGAACGCGGCTCGTGGCTCGCGAATACATAGGCTAGTGAAGTCAAGCCTATGCGAACGCACTGCCCTGATCGCGAAAGCATAGGCTATTTTCTGCCCAGTCTTTTAAAAACAGTAGCAAACACGGGAATAGACCCCATTTTCATATTTTCTTCCATAGAATCCGAACTTGGGTGATTTTTGAAGAGGGATTTCATCACCAAATCATAGATTCGTGTTTCTAATCTCATTTTCTTCATTTTCCATTAACACCCATTAGATTTCTAGGCCTAAATCTTGCTCTTCAAAGGTAGAGAATTAGGGATTTTACAAATTTGGGAATTTAGACCTCGATTTGGGGTCGAATTCTGAAACTAATTACATATTCGGACTCGTGGGTGAATGGGTGATCGGGTTTTGGTCCGAACCTCGCGTTTTGACCAAGCAGGCTTGGGGTCGATTTTTGACTTTTTGGGAAGAATGATGTAAAATCTATAATTAAGCATTGGGATGGAATTATTTGGCATTTATTGATGTTATTGAGTTGAATATGTCTAGATACAGGTGAATTGGAGTCAAATTCAAAAGGGAAAGCGGTAATCGAAGCTTGAGTTTGGTCATGGAATTTGAGGTAAGTTTTTGGCTTAACCTTAGCTTGAGGGAATAGGTTTTGTGTCATATTTGCTATATGTAAGTATCATGTTCAATGTATATGTGAGGTGACGAGTACCTATACGTTGGTGTCAATCATGCCCGTGAGTCGAATACTGTGATTTATATGGTTTTTCGTAAGTAACATTTGAGTTACACTTTATAGTTATCCATTTTGGTGGAAATTCCTTGATATTGAACAGTGTTGAGTATTAGTTTCAGTTGAGGATTTTTATGTGAGGTTATGTACTAAGTGAGATTGATATAGTTGTTTCCCTTGCCGGGATGGTATTAATTCCACTGTTGACTCCCTTGCGGGGACGTTATGGTTTATTTCTGTTTACTCTGTTATTGTTCCTTGTTGGATTGCTATCATTTGATGTGTTTGGGTTAGGAAGAGTGTAAAATTATGAAGGGTGATGTCGTGCGTGAGATTTTGAATGAATGTTAATGCACGAACAGTGATGTCGTGCCGATATTGTGATTGTAAAAGCACGAAGGGTGATGACGTGCCATGATATGAGAGATAATGCACGAAGAATAATGACGTGCCATGATATTGTGAGGTAAAAGGACGAAGGGTGATGCCGTGCCGAATTTGTTGATTCTGATGGTGAGGACGAGAGTAAAAGCATGAAGGGTGATGTTGTGCACTTCTTTTCGTATTATTATTATGTTTCTTAAATTGATATCCAAATTGTGCCTTACCTCGTTATTTCCATTATTGATATTTCCTCCCCTCAGCATGTTCCTATTTTCCTTTATGCTTAACTGCTTATTTCTCGTTGTATTATTTTTCTCCATATATTATTAAATTGTGCAGGTTGACTTTGGTTGTCGTGTCTTAGCCTTGTCACTACTTCGCCGAGGTTAGGTTCGACACTTACTCAGTGCATGGGGTCGGTTGTGTTGATGCTACACTCTACACTTTCGTGCAGATCCCGGTGTAGGACCCTACGGACCATAGATCGAGGTTGCTGCCTTCAGTCCAATGGAGACCCCGAGGTAGTCCTGCAGGCGTCCGCAGGCCTTGGCGTCTCTTCCTACTTCTTTTGTATTTTGTTCCAATTATTTTAGAAACGGATGTACTTATTTCATTCAGACCTTTATATGTATTATTCATAGACGATCCGTGAGTTTGTGACTCCAAAATTCTGGGATTGGTTTTCTTATGGAATTTTGTAAAGGCATCAGTTCGAGTTTATATACCTTACTTCATTTCGTACTTTTATTTACGTTAAATTTTTTATTTCACATGTTATTAGATAATAATAAAGGAATAAGGTAAATTAAAAATTCACATTGGCTTGCCTAGCGGGTTCAACGTTAGGCGCCATCACGGTCCCGATGGTGGGAAATTCGGGTCGTGACAAGCCGATGACTCGAATCAAATCTCTAGCATAAATTTGGAGTTCAAACTCATTCCATGCTTAGAAATGAAATAAGGTTAGGGTTTTTAGTGTTAATGAATGAAATGTTGAGATTAAAAGGGGGTAATGGGTCGGGTCTGGTGGGTCGGTGGAAATAAAGGGGAGGGGAAATGAGAGATGGGTTGGGATCAGTCTTGTTGGCCAATTTGGGCTACTGAAATTGTTTTTTGGCCCAATTCTAAGTAAGACCAAACATACACCTTAATTCTTTTTTTTTCCTTGATTTTATATTCTAAACAAGTAAATTAAAACTCTAAGTTAAATCCTAATTCAAATCTAATTTGCAATATTAAACCTACTCATCTATTTTCTAATAATTAATTAACTTAATACTAATAAAAGGAAATTATTAATTTAAAACTAAAAGCTAAAATGTGACCAATGTATTTTTGTGATTTTCGTTTGATAATGCAATTAATTAATGTAATCAAAACCTAAATGCAATTACGACCTAAATGCTATGATGTGAAGATTTTGGACATTTTTTGGTGTTTTCTTATGATTTTAAGATATTAAATATGCAACTAAATGCAAAACCAAATAAACAAAAACTCCTAAAATTCATAAAAACCATTAAAATTATTTTTGGACCTTTTTTAGGAGTAATTTTGTCACGACCCAATTTCAGAGTCGTGATGGCGCCTGTTGTAGAACCAGACAAGCCTCCCTTTTTAACTAAGCTAAATCCCATTTCCAGTAAAAATGCGATTTTTTAAACGAATTAATTAATAATATCAAGAAATCTGAATTTTAAAAACAATATTTGAAAACTAAATTTAAACCTCCAATCCTCGGATCCAGTGTCACTCAGTCGTGAGCTACTAAAACATAAGCAAAGAAAAGGGGAAATGGACAACATTGTCTCAAAAATAAAGAAAAACAGGTAGAGTAAGAAAGAGAAGACAAGGTTGCGATCTCTAGTTGCTACCTCGACAACTCCAATAGAAACTCTGATCCGCTACTCAAATCCGCTATCGGGTTCCGGTGTACCTGGATCTTCACACAAGGTGCAGGGGATAATGTGAGTACACCAAATCAGAAATAACGAACTCAAATAATGGGCTGAGAAGTAGTGACGGACAAAACCTCAAAATTTTACAATAAATAATATACAGAATTTAGACATGCTAACAGTTTATCAGGATGAGTAAATATGCCAAGTATGCCAGTATACTCTACATGCCATCATAAAATATATGTATGAAACCAGTATGGATATGCACATAGTGCTCACAGCTCTCCCACATAAGTCTACTCAGTACTATATATGGCTCTCAGGCCTAGGGAAGTCCCATCCCGGAATATGCATAAACACCGGTGAGCGTAGTCACTATGTACTCAGGATAAAAGCCAGTCCAGCCCCACGGAGAAGATCCATCTCCGGAATATAACACTCGGGCAATTTCCATATCCAGGGAAGATCCATCCCTCTCATAAACAAAGCTTCAGACAAGATCCATGCCCAGGGCAGATCCATCCCTCAATATCTGCGCTCACTGGGGGTGTAAAGACTCTGGAGGGGCCCTAGTGGCCCAAGCGCCATATCAAGCCAACGAAAGCATGATTTAAATATCACTGCAGTGTGCAGTCCATTCTCATAACTGTCTCAATAACAGGATCTCGGCCTCACTCAGTCATTACTCTTCAGTCTCACTCACATGGATCACAAATGCCTACATCAGCCCGAATCAATGATAAATATGCATGTAATTAACAATACTGAGACTGAGATATGAAATGATATGCTATAACAGGACTGAGTATATGACATCAAATAATCACAATATGAGACAGCAATATACGACCACTCGGGTCTCAGCATTTCTTGTGTGAAGCCTAGCATTTATACTTAACATAATTTCTAGCATGTTCACAATTACCACATTAATAGATGCACAAATATCATCATGGAATAATCACTAAACGGGGCCATGGGATAAGCAAGGCCACAATTACCCGATTCACGCCCTCACGCCCGTCACATGACATGTGCGTCACCTCAACAATAGTCATAAATCATTTAGCTCGGGGTTTCGAACCCTCAAAACCAAGTTTGGAAACGTTACTTACCTTAATACCGGCTAAAAACTATTCCGCAGTGCCTTTGCCTCTAAATTCGGCCTCTGAGTGCTTCAAATCTACCAAGTTCAGATTTTTATCATCAATTTATGCTTAAGGTGTGAATCCCAATCGAAAAATATCAGTTTAGCTCAAAAATCCGAATTTAGTCAAAACCCGACCCCCGCACCCACGTCCCGAAATTCAGAATTTTTTATACCAAACTGTTCTTTGTCATCTCACGAGTCCGTACATATAAAGAACACTAAATTCGGAGTCGAAATGACCCCTCAAATCACCAATTTAAATATTCTAAATCCCAAGCCCTAATCACCTAATTTACACTGATTTTTCCCTAATTTCCACCATCATCCCGACCTTTAATCACATATAACAAGTTTAGAGTCCTAAAATCTTACCTTGGGGAAGAACTATCTAATTCCCTCTTCAAAACCCTTCAAAAGCTTCAAACCCGGATGAAATATTGAAAAAGATGGCTAAAATTCGCGAAGGCTGGTTTTTATACCTTCTGTCCAGTGATCTCGCACCTGCGATCACTTACTCGCACCTACGGCTTCGCAGGTGCGATACTCCTTCCGCGCCTGCGATCTCCCCTAGGGTCTCCCAATTTCGCACCTGCGATACTCCTTCCGCACTTGCGACATCGCAGGTGCAAAAAATTCCTCGCACATGTAGACCACTCCCCACTCAGCCAAATCTCGCACCTGCGGAGCCCAGTCTGCTCCTGCAGAACCACTCCTGCGGCTCCCTTTCCGCAGGTGCGAAAACACCAGCAACAGCAACCTGCAGATTTACCAAAGTCACTCCAAACTTCCCGTTAACCACCCAAAACCATCTCGAGCCCCTCGGGACCCCAACCAAACACACCAATGCATCATATATGACCATTCAAATTAGTCGAGCCTTCGTAATACCTAAAACAACATCAAAACTCCAACAACTCATCGAATTCAAGCTTATGAACATTGAAATTTCTAAAATCCACCAATGTTGCCGAAACTATCCAAAATTACTCCGATCGATCTGAAATTTTGCAGAAATATCCAAAATGACATTACAAACCTTTTCTAACTTCCGGAATTCCATTCATACCCCGATAGCCTATTTTCCACTGCCAACCGGAAATCACCAAAACTAACTTTTTCCAATTCAAGCCTAATTCTATACCGGACATCACAAAAATATTCTGAGCACACTCCTAAGTCCCAAATCACCTAACGAATCTATCCGAGCCATAAAATCCGCATTCTGAGGTCGTTTACCAATAAGTCAACTCTCAGTTGGGTTTTCCAACTTCAAGGCTATTTTTAAATACTAAGCGACTAAACTCTCACTACAACCATTCTGATTTCAAGCCTATCAACTCTAACACATCAATAACAGTGTAACCAATCTATGACAAGTCAAGAATAGCAATAAAAATGCAAGTTCTACGTAACAACAGACCGGGTCGTTACAAATTTCCATGTGGGGTAAAAATTAAGTGCGAACAACCATCTACTCCAATTAATGGTCTCAAACCATTTTTCCAGCGTTGCTTCAAAGCATTAAAGCATAAGTACATTCTCAAAAAATTTCTCTTACCTTATGCTAGTGCATCTTTAGAGATATTTATGACTACATCACTTCCCGGATTAGACAATCTTATTTCTTGGCAATATGCCTCACGTTTGTCGTAGTCATCTATAAAACTACCATCTAGTTTCTGAAGAACCATATTCTTAGCCATTTTCAATTTGGATCTACTCACATTCAACTCCAAATCATGTTCAAGCTCACCTCTCATATCTTTAATCATGTATTTAGAGTTATTTTGGACCTTACTCTTAAAATACTGAGCTAATGTAGCATAATCAGCTCTAGGATTCTTAAAGGCATCCTCACATGTGTGTATATCCTTCCAAGTTTTAATCTTGAACTCACCAGTTCTCCCATCTTCAGAAATTAGACACCTAAAGGGACACCCTTCTTGACAACCATACCTGGTTCTTTTTTTCACATTTAATCAACTCCAAAGTCTTTTTGTTAGCTAAAGCATAGAAATTTACAGCATGTCTGCCTTCATTCATGTCCTTAAATGACATACCTAGCTTCAACTCCTTATAGTTTTCCAACCTATCATCCTCCTTTCATTGCTAATACCCTTCATTTCATAAAAATTATACTCCCCACCATATGAATGTTCATATTCACCACCAGAACCAAGTATTCACAATCTGTACCAACTTCAATATCTACATGATATGTTTCTGTATGGTCTGTGATATGTGGAGCAAAAATAGTGGACTCGCTCTCATCAACAGAAAAGAAATTTAAGACCTTGAATTTATTACATAATAAGCAAAGAAGAGTTCTGATACTCTCATCACCTTCTACCAAATAGTACTTACCCTAAGGCCCAACCACTAACAATTGTTTAACTCTGGCAAACCCTAATATATAGGTAAACTCATCACATATATCCTTATAACTCAATAAGTTAGGATTAAATGATGTCCATAAGTGCACAAGTTCCTCACAGTATACTAGGTCAGGTAAAAATACCCATTTACCCCCATAGTTGAACACAATATCAACCTCTGAAATCATCAATCGAAAGCTAGGAAAAAAAATAGAAAACAATAAAAACAAAGATGGGACCACATCATAAAAGATACGTATAAAGATAAAAAGATAAAGCATGAAATAAAAAAACCTAAAAGACAAATATGATTTCGGGACAACCAAAGAACCACCAAATACCCAATAAAATCACGAGAATAAACAAAATCCAGCAATATACAAACATATATAATGCTTTTAAACAAACAAACATTAACTCCACTAAATGACATATTAAAACAATTTTAATCCTAAAACCCTAACCCAACAGTAAAATGTAACAAAAAAGAAGCTAAAGTAACTTACCTTGACTAGAAAAGTCAAAAATATGTTGTAAATTTCAGCAGAAACCTCCTTCGATTGGCACTCCTTCGCATATGTAGAAACCCTAGTGGAATTTGGGCGGACTAGACGAGAATAAACAGTTTGATTTATCGATAAATGTTTTTACCCAAGTGGACTATACGAGATAAAGGGGTTAAGAAAAGGGTTAAGTTTTGCGGGTCAAGTAACGGGTAACGGGTAGGGTTATTAACACCGATTAGGTGTGAAATAAAATATTTGGGTATTAAATTTCCACATATCATATTATAAGTGGATAACTTATCCACTGTGGCAGCCATTTAAAATAAGAGGGTATCCAGGCCAATAGCGTAACGGCAAGGTGGGTAATGGGCCAAACTTCTAACGAAGGTTATTTGTACACCTTATCATAAAGTTCAGGGAGGTATTTAGATCTTTTCCGAAAATCATAATTTCTAGTTACTTCATTTAAGATAAAGCATTCACTCTGATTTCAATCAATTTGATTATCTGAATACACGTGCTAAAAAATGTATTGATTATAACATATGCCACCTTATAATAAATGGAAATCGTTTATAATTTTGTAGGTGTTCTCATGTTAGTACTATTCTAACTAGGTCTTAAGTTACAATCTAATGTTTTGACAGTAACATAGAAAAACTTCAGATTTGATTTCTAAAGTTGCATTGAATGGATTGAACTACTTCAAATCCGAACGAGTACATTTTGTAAAATTTTATACAATGCGGGTATAATTCAATGGTGACTCTAAAAGTCGGTTACAATCTAACGTTTTGATTGAATTTGAGGTATTGTAATATTTTTCACTAGTATTTATCACATTCAAATATTCGTAACATTAGTGGTTTTATCCGTAAATAATATACTAGCGGGTAATTCAAGCTATATATTAAAAATAAAATAATCCTCCTAACTTTTTTTGAAAATTTAAAATCCTTCATAGATTAACAAATTCAATAAATATCAAAGAAGATAATTATCCTGTATATTTCTAAATGAATTCTTTAGTTGTGTGGTCACATTATATTGGCTTAAGTATTATAGATTTCATTATTATATCTAGTACGAAAATTAAGTTTAAATTATACAACAAAAAAAATCCTATTCTTTTTTCATGATAAAATCCCTACATTTAAGCCTAGAATCTCCAAATTAAGCTTCTCATTTAATTATATATCTGAACAAATCTTTTTCATAAAAGATTTGATCTCCAATCCCATTGCACCACGAAGTCAACCTAGTTAGTGTGGAGTTCATCATTATTTATGTCGCGACCCAATTTCGGAGTTGTGATGGCGCATGTCGTGGAACCAGGCAAGTCTCCCTTTTTAACTAGGCTAAATTCAAATTCCAGTAAAGATGTGATTTTTAAACGAATTTATTAATAAAACTAAGAATCTGAAGTTAAAACAATATTTGAAGAACTAAATTTAAAACATCCAACCCCGGATCCGGTGTCACTCAGTCATGAGCTACTATAACATAAAGCAAAGAAAAAGGGAAATGGACAACATTGTCTCAAAAATAAAGAAAAACAGGTAGAGTAAGAAAGAGAAGACAAGGTTGCGATCTCTAGTTGCTACCTCGACAACTCCAATAGAAACTCTGATCCGCTACTCAAATCCGCTATCGGGTTCCGGTGTACCTGGATCTGCACACAAGGTGCAGGTGGTAACGTGATTACACCAACTCAGAAGTAACGAACCCAAACTATGGGCTGAGAAGTAGTGACAGACAAAACCTCAATTATGTTACAATAAATAATATACAGAATTTAGACATGCTAACAGTTTATCAGGATGAGTAAATATGCCAAGTATGCCAGATACTCTACATGCCATCATAAAATATATGTATGAAACCAGTATGGATATGCACATAGTGCTCACAGCTCTCCTACAGAAGTCCACTCAGTACTATATATGGCTCTCAGGCCCAGGGAAGTTCCATCCCGGAATATGCATAAACACTGGTGACCGTAGTCACTATGTACTGAGGAAAAAGGCCAATCCAACCCCCACGGAGAAGATCCATCTCCGGAATACAACACTCGGACAATATCCATATCTAGGGAAGATCCATCCCTCAAATAACATCAGCTTCGGACAAGATCCATGCCCAGGGAAGATTCATTCCTCACATAACATCAGCTTCAGACAAGATCCACGCCCATGGAAGATCCATCCCTCAATATTTGCGTTCACTGGGGGTGTAAAGACTCCGGAGGGGCCCTAGTGGCCCAAGCGCCATATCAAGCCAATGAAGGCATGATTTAAATATCATTCCAGTGTGCAGTCTATTCTCATAAGTGTCTCAATAACAGGCTCTCGGCCTCACTCATTCATTACTCTTCAGTCTCACTCACATGGATCACAAATGCCTCCATCAGCCCGAATCAATGATAAATATGCATGTAATTAACAATACTGAGACTGAGATATGAAATGATATGCTATAACTGGACTGAGTATATGACATCAAATAATCACCAAATGAGACAGTAATATACGACCACTTGGGTCTTAGCTTTTCCGGCGTGAAGCCTAGCATTTATACTTAACATGATTTCTAACATGTTCATGATTACCACATTAATAGATGCACAAATATCATCACGGAATAATCACTAAGCGGGGCCATGGGATAAGCCAGGCCACAATTTCTCGGTGCACGCCCTCACGCCCGTCACTTGGCATGTGCGTCACCTCAACAATAGTCATAAATCACTTTGAACCCTCAGTTCCAAGTTTGAAAACGTTACTTACCTCAAAACCGACTAAAATCTATTCCGCAGTGCTTTTGACTCTAAATCCGGCCTCTGAGTGCTCCAAATCTACCAAGTTCAGATTTTTATCATCAAATTATGCTTAAGGTGTGAATCCCAATCGAAAAATATCAAATTTAGTCCAAAACCCGAAACCGGTCAAAACCCGATCCCCGGGCCCGCGTCCCGAAACTCAAAAATTTTTACAGAAACGTTTTCTTCATCCTCCCATGATTCTGTACATATAAAGAACACCAAAATCGGAGTCCGTTTGACCCCTCAAATCGACCCTTAAAGGTCTCTTATTCTCAAGCCCCAAAATTCCATTTTTCTACTATTTTTCATGAATTAAACGTTGAGATTTTGATCGTTAATCAAATATAATCGAGTTTTAGGGTCCAAAATCCTTACCTCAATAAATAACAATGAATTCCTCTCTTAAAAATCGCCTCAAAAGCTTCTTCCCCTTCAAAAACTGGAAGAAAACTCAGACTGCTCGTTATATATCTACTGTTCACGCGTTTTACTGCTCCCAATGGATTCCTTGTGAAATTCTAATCAATTTAGGCTTTTGAATCATTCAATTTGACCTTATAATGAAGGGGATATGTAGGTTTTTTAAGATTTGGAAAAAGTGCAGGTTTTTAATACGGCGTCAGGGGCAATTTCGTCATTAACCTGAAAAATCTAGCAACCTTGGTAAAATGGCCATAAAATCCTCATACGATGTCCAAATTCGACGATTCTTTTTGATACGGGACCGTAATTACGATACGGGTCTAATAATTCATTCAAAACAGTAATAAGAGCTCATTTATTCAATATGATATCATTTATGCTTGAAGAAACGACGCTGAAGCATAAGAAAAACGAGCACAACGCAGCCCAAACCTATCTAAAACTCACCCGAGCTCCTTGGAACCCCGACACGAACATTCTAACAAGTCTCATTACATAACTCGAATTTAGTCGAACCTTCGGAACACCCA
>ML349458.1:0-24696 GCA_005239505.1 Nicotiana paniculata | reverse complement strand
TATTGGAAGAGGTGTGATGTCTGTTCAGGAAAAAGTGTCTGTTCAGGAAGGAAAACAACGTTCAGCAAAGGCAACATTTTTTTTGGATTTCAATTAATTTCGTTAATGAACTGACTGACATTTAATTAATTAAATAATTAATTAAATAAACTTTGTCCAAAAAATAATCTTATCGATCATTTGACAAATCCAAATCCGAAGCCGAAGCCGAAGTCGAAGCCGCGAGGATTCATCCTCTTCAACTCCTTTTAAGAGCTCTAAGAAGTGATCCTATATTTATACACACAAGTGTAGTTGTCTTTCACCAATGTGGTACAAAGTTTATGACAAAAGCTCACTTGATTTAAATTTTTATTTTCCTCCATTTTATTTCCCACCATTTCCCAATTCACACTTTTAGACTTTTAAGCCCAATGCTTAAAGTCTTTAAACCCAATGCTTAAAGTCCAACACACGATACTTTATCGGATTATAAATATTGGTATGTATTTGTATATTTAAGTATTGATAAAGCTATCGTAAAAGTCAAATGCAAGAACTTAGTAAATCTAATAATTGGGGCTCATTGTGGGTAATTACAGGAGATTTTAATGTTATTATTGATAATTCTGAAAAGATGGGAGGTAGGATTAGAGAAACAACTTCTTTTAGAGATTTTAAAGATTTCTTATGGAATGTTGGGCCTGTAGATTTAGGTTTTAATGGAAAACATTGGGCGTAGTGGTGCTTTAGAGAAAATGACGGCATTATTGAAGAAAAACTTGATAGAGTTATAGCTTCCCCAGGATGGAGACTAGAATTTAATCTGGCACAAGTTATTCACTTGAAAACGGAGGCTTCTGATCATACTACATAGATGAAGAAGCATACTGGAAACAAAAGTCTAGATCTTTATGGCTTCATGAAGGAGATAAAAATACATCCTTTTTCCATATGAAAACCATTCAGAGACGAAAATATAATAGCCTCTTCGATCAAGTTGATATTGTAAAGGAAGTAGAAAGATATTATAAACTATTATTTACTAACTGTAAACCAATAAATTTTGACTCCATCTTGAATTTAATTCCTCTGTTGGTTGACAATTCTATAAATGATAGTCTTATTAAAGATGTTACTGATAATAAGATTCGAATAACTGTATTTAATATGCATCCTCTCGGCACCAGGAGTAGATGGTATGACTCCTTTTTTCTCAAAAATATTAGAATATTCTTTCTGTTGACTTATGTGCAACAATTAAAAAAAAATTCCAGTTAGGTTACTTTCTCCCTTCATGGAATCAAACTCTTATAACGCTAATTCCTAAAGTGAAAAATTCAAGTGGTATTAGTCAATATAGACCTAAAAGTTTGTGCTCAACTATTCAATAAAATTATTTCTAAGATTATTGTTGGTAGATTGAAAATATATTTACTTAAGATAATTTCTCCTAATCAAGTTGCTTTTATTGGAAAAAGACAAATTCTAGAAAATGTTATTTTATCTCATGAATTACCCGGATTAACGATGAGAAACGGTCAAATCAGTAGCAAAGGCACCAGGACGGACAGACGGTTGGTTGAACCGGGTTTATACATCTTCTAAAGAATAAAAGAAGAGGTAATAAAAAATACATGGCTTTGAAATTGAATATGGCTAAAGCTTACGATCGTATTGAATGGATTTATATCCAATAATTACTTCTGAAAATAGGTTTTCATGAGACATTCGTCATTTGAATTATGCTTTGTATTACTACACCTACATACAGGTTTAACATAAATAGGCAAATAGCTGGTGAAGTGATACCTACTAGGGGATTAAGACAAGGTGATCTTTTGTCACCATATTTGTTCTTAATATGTGCCGAAGGTCTTTCTAGACTATTAAATCATGTGGAATACTAAGGGGATATTCAAGGTCTAAGTTTAGTTAGAGGGGGGCCTACTGTAAATCACCTTTTCTTCGTGGATAATTCTTTTATTTTTTGTTCTGCTAATATCCAAAATGCTACTAATATTTCTAAAATTTTAAAAATTATGAAGAATGTTATGGATAGAAGGTGAACTTGGATAAATCAGCGATAATTTTTAGTAAAAATACTCTTGAAAGTGATAAAGATGATATTATTAGAGTGCTAGGCCAGCTACAAAGGAATAACTTAGGCTTTTATTTGGGTTTACCTGTAGTAGTTGGAAGATCTAAGAAGAAAATATTGAAATTTATTAAGGATAGAGTGAGGACAAAAATTAAGGGTTGAAAAATTAATTTTCTAAGTCCAGCCGCAAAAGAGGTGATTCTTAAATCTATCTTATCCGCGATTCCTGCTTATGCTTTATCTTAGTTTCAATTTCCGGATAGCCTATTCAAAGAGATTACTACTATTTTTTCTTATTTCTGGTGGGGGCGAAATGAGGACAGGAGGAAAATTCATTTTGAAAAATGAGAGAATCTTTGTTTAGCAAAATTAAAAGGTGGTATTAGCTTTAGAGATTTAAAATCTTGTAACCAAGCTATGTTAGCTAAACTTGCTTGGAGAATTTTAACTCAACAAGATTCATTACTCTTTAAAATTTTCAAAAGTTAGTACTTTCAAAATAATTCTTTCCTTAAAGCTACTATTTCACCGTCTAGTTCTTGGGTTTGGAAAAGTATTATTTGGGGAAGAGAGCTATTTCAAAAAGAGATTCGATAGAGGGTAGGAACATGTGAAAATATTAAGGCATGGATTGATTCTTGGATTCCTAATTCTAGTGGATTTAGACTAAAACATTATCAAATGCAAGTGAATACAAAGTTGCAAGAATGCTCTTATTGATCAACATACGCATACTTGGAAGTTGCATGATCTTCAGAATTTGTTTTGTATTGACGATATTCATGTAATTTTATCTATCCCTGTCTCTACTACGGCCTCTTTGGATAGAATTATTTGGCATCACTCTAAATCAGGTAATTATGAAGTTAAATCAGGTTATCACTTAGCTAAAGAAATTACAAGATGTAGAAATGGTAACAATGCTAGACCTCAATCTGGTCATCACTCTTTTTCAAAAGCTTTTTGGGAGTTCTTATGATCTCTTAACATTAAGAACAAATATAAACATTTTATTAGGAAATGTATTTTGATTCTGCTACCTGTTAATTGTACTATTTCTAAATGTTTAAGTCATGTATGTGAAGTATGTAAGGTTTGTGGCTTAGAAAATGAAACTATTGATCATATGCTCTTTAGATGGTAAAAATTGCGCGTGGCATCTTATTTGATCGTCCCCATTTAACCTATACCCGTTTTTTAAAAAACTTTTAACTTATACCCACTTTTTAAATAACTTCAGCTCCCTTTCCCTCGCTGAGCTGAAGTTCACCAGTTAAGCTGAAGTTCGCCAGTTATAAAGACAAAACTTCAGCCCAGTATGCTGAAGTTTTTGTCTTTATAACTGGGGAACTTCAGCCCCGTATGCTGAAGTTCCCCAGTTACAAAGACAAAACTTCAGCTCTAAAGCTGAAGTTCCCCAGTTCAGCCCCGTATGCTGAAGTACCCCAGTTACAAAGACAAAACTTCAGCTCTAGAGCTGAAGTCCCCCCAGTGTAACTGGGGGAACTTCAGCCCCGTATGCTGAAGTTTTTATTTTTATAACTAGAGAACTTCAGCCCCGTATGCTAAAGTTCCCCTGTTACAAGACAACAACTTCAGCTCTAGATCTGAAGTTCGCAAGCTACTTCAGGCCCGTCTACTAGAACGCTGAAGTTTTGCGTGATTGCCTTTTCTACTTCAGCCCCACATGCTGAAGTTATGCGCAAAAGCGGGTACAAATGCAAATTTTTTTTACAAAGCGAGTATAAGTTAAAACGTGGCACAAAAAGTGGGTATGGATGCAAAATCCCCTTTAGATGTCATAAAACTCAGATAGTTTGAAAATTAAGTCCTATTAATTGGCCTAACTTAGAAAATACTTTAGATTTTGCTGCGTGGTGGTATGATGTTTTCATTAATGCTAATAAATATCCTGATTCTATTGAAATTGTTAAACTAAGCACTTCAATTATGTGGCAAATTTGGAAGGCTAGAAATTTGTTGAATTTTAATGGGGATATATGTGAACCTAATGAAATTGTAAATAAAGCACTTTTCTGATTTTTATGAATATGAAAATTCTATGTTTACTATCTCTTCTCCTTCCCACACATCTGACTGTTCGGATAATAAGAATATTACTATGGCACAAGATGGTGTTTTTATGTTTGCAGATGCTGTGTTACAATTGGAAAAAAAGATGGCAAGCATTGGAGTGGCAGCTATGGATAGCTGTGATCATTTGTTTGACACCTCAATTCAAATTGTTGGGAAAGCCATTACTACTGAAGCACTAGCAATTCGTGAAGCTTTGAAAAAAGCCAGAGAAAATGGATGGACAAAGGTGCATATTCTATCAAATGCAAAAAATGTAGTAGATATGATAAGAAAAAGGATAGTGCTCTCATGGGAGTTAGAGACTACTTGTGAAAATATATGGAAGATGATGAATTCCTTTGAAGATATAAACATTGAATATATTCCTAGATCTTGGAATGTCTTAGCACATAATTTAGCCTAGTTTTCTATCTCGCTATTACATAGAATTAATTGTGTTTCTACTTTTCCTAGTTGGATTGTAAACGATGTTGGTGCATCCTTTGACTCTTTGACAGCTATTATTATCTAATATAGTAAAGTTGTTTGTAGAAAAAAGAAAAAGAAAAACTAGACAATCTTCTGTTATTGAATGAATTAGCAATCATTATTCAAATTAAATCTTCACAGAAGAAGACAATAATCAAAGGACTTCTAAAGAATCACATTTCAATTGTATATCTTCGACACATTGCATTGCTTTTATTTGTCATAATGAGCCAAAGCCCTCTGGTGGCCATACCTGTATATAAAAGAAAAATAGCAAATTAGTTCTGCTTACCAGATATTTAAATGTTTACTAAATACATATATAGTCTGATTTTAACACCCCAATATTGTGCATTAATGCCCAAGTACCGATATGAATATTTGATGTGAGTCGATGAATTAGCATGAAGAAGTTATCCAATCAAAGGCAAGTAACCATCATATAATCAAATCAAAAGACTTCTAAGTAGACTATGGTTGTGATAAGAATACAGCAGCTCTTATCTTGCTTGAGATGTAAAGACAGATAAACTGCAATTGCTATGAAGTTGGGGTTAGCGCGGTTCTGGATAAAACTTTTGGCTAGAGTTTTGCCAGTTCAAAGTGAATTTCAAGGGAAAACATTATACCTCAATGCCGTTTCATCCACCGGGAATATAAAGAGTACATCAGAAAAGGTTAAGGGTTCATGAATATGGCTGTGAAACTAAGGGAGCTAATAAATATCCAAATGACTTTATAAACAGCATAACTAGAAACTGACCAAATCGAAAAGCTCATTCAAACCTTTCAAAAAATGTAGCAGTCACCAATTTCCAGGCCAAGTAATCAGTGCTGGTTGATTCTTCTTAGGAATAACATTTGTACATTTTAGTTTGTGAAGCCTTTTGTTATACCTTTTGCATTCACAGGTTTTCCCCCACAAAAACAATAAACTATTACTTCATCGGAAAAAAATTGCAAGCTTTAGAACCTTTATAAATAGAACTATACAGAAGTTATAGCTTTAGCCTCGCTTAGATAGTAAAGGTAATGAAACTTACTCTACACAACACTTTTCCCAGGATGAGACCATAAGGGATTGGCCCGAGTTGCCGTGAATCCTTGGAAGCATAAATATTATCTCCCTGAATCCAAACATGCCCCTTTGGAACCTAGATACCCGCCACATCCAAGAGAAATGGAAGGAAGGGAAAAAACTATTAGACTATAGGGCATCACAAGTAGAACTATTATGGAACGAGAAAACAAGATATCACCTCATTCACACAGTAAGCATAGGAATATCACCTCAAGCAAGAATCCAAGCCAGTTTCAAATTGTTATCTAATCAGAGGAGTCTGGAACCAAAATGATGCAACCTAGTAATGTTCAGATTAGTGACAACCCCTTTTCGCAATTTAATTAGTTTTTTGCATTATTTTGCTTCAGAACTCCGTGAACTAGGGGCTATATATCTCAGTTTTAACTGCGATAATCCTATAAATGTTCAGTTTAGTTTTGGCAACTCATTTTTCGTGATTAAACTAGTTTATAGCATCAATTTTGGTTCCGGACTCCTAATAAGAGAATCAATATGAAACTGCTAAAAAGCATACAACATTGAATACAATAAAACTTTAAGCATTTTAGAGAATAACTTCAAATCACATTTTTGTTTATCCATTTACTTGTGAATGTGGCAGAAAAATCAGATTCAGATACCCTACAAAAATGGAAGGAAACTTGCATTTAAAAAACTGAAGGTGCTCTTGGAAACAACAGTGAGAACCTAAGTGAGTAAGCATAAGGAAGCTTCGTAGTAACATGCCTAATGTAGTGTAGGCCATGTTTCTGGTTTGTTTTAAGCAAGATAAAGCCCCTTATCACAGGTCCTGGCAATTATAATCAGTAAAGAAGACACTAAGATCCATTGACTTAGCACATGACAATTGACAAGGCATTCTTCTACAAACCATATATTAATTAGAACTAGAGTATTTACCAAGGAATTAGCTGACATTTTAGGTCGAATGCAGTTTGTTTTTTGGGGGAATAGAAGTCTTATGCAGTTCTCTATGCAACCACAAATATGCCTCAACTCAAACTAGTTAAGGTCAACAATGATCCTCTATATCCATTCTGCTTTACGTGGGGCTTATCTCATCCAATATTTAGTAATTTATGGAGTTACTAAAACTAGAAGCTCCTCCTCACTCTACCATACAAATCTCTAAAAAGATTATGGGCAAAAATTGAACCTAATGTAAGCATACCAACAACGACTAAGCCTTAACCCAAACAAGTTGGTATCATCTATGGATCCATTGCTTCCACTGTGTTATGTTCTTAACTAATTTCACTTAGATTGTAGGTTTTTCGAGACAACTTCTTTTCATGTGATTTCTTATTCTCTTTTAACACCTTCAATCATTATAGGTCACACTGACGGGCCAACACATTTGGAGGTCTATGTAGGACATACCATCTCTCACTCTCGGCTCTCAGTGTATCATGGATTTGGTGCTCTATGGAAGGGTGAAAACTAGGAAGTCAAAAGAGCAAAGGTACAACCATTTCTCTCATTTGCTTAAATAGAAGCAAAGAGACTTCAAGAGTTAGGAGCATTCGCTGCAGCAACTGTGTGCTATCAGTTGTTTCAAACTTGGTAGAAATCTAAGGAAGGACAGACTTTTGCATCAATAAGGAAGGAGAAAGACAGAGAACATTAGGAAGATTAAAACAGTGAATCTGCATCCCAATGACTACATTGGGGACTATAGTGGAATATTACAAAATTATCAAAAATATAAATTATGCAGCCACAAGTGTTAAATAAACTGTGTTAAAGAATGTATCCTAAGACATTTTTGTTTATGCCTTCCTATAACTTCTTCACTGCAACACTCATGCTATATTGTAGAGTAGACATATGGTCTTATAATTAACCAATTAAAAAAAAAATCAGTTGAATTATGGCTCCTAACTTGACAACTATCAGTAATCAATCCAAGAATTGAAAGGGTATTATTACATGGAAAAAGGGCACACCTTTAAGGTGACATGGCGGTCACTTCTAGCAGGGTCGGCTAGAAAAGTGACAGTATCGCCTTCCATACCAACAATGCGTTTAGTAACAGTCTTTCTAGGGTTATCAGGTGACCGAACAAGGACTACATCTCCCGGTCCCAACTTATCCAACAACGGCGACAAGTGTTCGGCCAGCAAAACATCGCCGGTAAGATTCAGTGTCGGTAGCATACTAGGACCGTAAACCTAAACCAAAAGAACATTCAACAATTTATCTGAAAAGCTTAATTTTTGCCCAAATTAATGCAGATAAATCCGAGACATACCATGACAGGGGAGCAAATATAGTTATTGGTGACATGTAATAAACAGAGGAATTTGACGACAAGAAGTGATTGTTGAATTCCGTCTTTGGCTTTGGACTTCCATTGACTCAAGTACTGCAACACTCTCATTATCCTCTTGAACCGCACAAAAAAAAATTAGGATTTGGGCATTATACCGCACTCCTCCAAGGTTTCTACTGTAATTTCTTTTCTTTACCCATACTTCACTCCACTCTAGCCATATCACATGACTATTTTACTCCTTCCTCTGTTATTTTTCTTTTTAGCTTTAAAAACAAATATGTATGTATTTGATAGATAAATATAATTTTAAATCATTTATTTGACCCTTAATAAGATAATTTTGTAACCACACAAATATATAATTTAATTTTAAATTATAAGTTTCATGAGTTTAAGGGTTTTTCTATGTATTTGGCCTTTTTTTAAAATAAGTATCAGTATTATTTGTCATAATTCTTGTGAGTTCAAAATTTGAAGAATTCAACTATTTCAAATTTCAAATTTGGTATTGCTTTCTTTGTAGGACTAAAATTTTCGACTGGTACTATAAATTAGGGGTCGTTTGGTATAAGGTATAAGAAGGTATAGTGTTGATATAAAAATTTAATACCAACTTAATATTTTGTTTTATTAGCACACCCTGGTATAAGTTATTTTCCACGATTAAAATTAGTACCGGGATAACTTATACCTTGTAGATGGTGGGATAATTAGTGTCGGGATAACTTATACCTTCTTCTTAGAAACTATGCAATTGTCATTTTTAAAACAACATACCAAACAGTGGATAAAAATAATACCAAGATAACTAATCACAACATAACTTATCCCGTCATAAGACGTATTCAAACCAAACGACCCCTATACAACTACTAGTATAATAATAAGTACACTAAATTAAGATTAAGATGTGATTTTAAATTATGTGTTAAGTCAAATATTGTCATAGTATTGCAATTCTGATTTTAATTACGACGAATAAATTCTCAATAAAACAACCCCCCTCCTCTCAATAAAAAGAGAGAAGAGAATAATGTAGGTCCTTTGTGATTTTAAAGCTGCAGCATACAACATACAATATGAAAAAAGAGTAGTTGTACGTTAAAATTGAAGTTTAGCCTCTGAGTATCTTTCTCCTGGAGCCTCTTCAATATTTTCCTAATAAATTATCTCACTTTCAGATATGCAGATTATAGACTAAGATGGTTAAAGCACAAAAGAGGAAAATGTAATACTTGTTCAAGTGGAACCACTATAGAAGGGAAGGGTAACATAGAATTAGTATATGAATATATATCACCCCAAGAAAACCAAGAGTAAATTGTACATGACATTATTTGTAACGTGGAATTTCTTTAGTATACAACAACAATTGGATTTGACAGTTTATTAGCCAAATTCTAAAGAATACTAGGACACAGTATTGCTATATTAGGAGCTTAAGTCCTCAATTACAACCTGTATATCAGTATATGAGTATATAAGCACAGAGAAGCACTTTAATCCTGGTGGCTGTCCTATTGAAATTATAGTGACAGAGTCTTCAACTCAATGCCTCTCCGATATGGTTAGATATAAGCGCTTCTATAGATTGATATAGCCAAGGTGTATAATGTGCTTTCGTCTATTCAATTCTCTCCAGATTATACTTCACAATTTCCTCAAGTGCTGCTCGAAAAGGACTAGAAGGAAGGCATTTTAGGCTCTGCAGTGCTAAATCAGCTTTCTCCTTTGCCAAATCTTGTGCTCGCTGAATTCCCCTGGTGGTCTTGACTATATTAATGGCCTCCTCAAGAGAATCAGCATCGCGAAATTCTGATTCAATTATATTCCTAAGTTTTGGCTCTTTCTCTAATGCAAAAAGTACTGGTGCAGTAAGGTTTCCCTTTGCTAAGTCACTTCCAGCTGGCTTCCCCAATTGCTCTGCTGATTGAGTGAAGTCCAATATGTCATCAACAACCTGGAACGATAAACCAAGATTCTTCCCATACTGAAACATCTGTTCGCTAATATCACGGTCAACACCACTGAAAATGGCAGCTCCTTTGGTGCTTGCAGCAATCAGGGAGGCTGTTTTATAGTAACTCTTGAGCAAATATTCTTCCAGTTCAACATCACAGTCAAATAGATTAGAGGCCTGCTTTATTTCACCACTTGCAAAGTCTTTAATAACCTGTCACAAAAACCAATAACCACAAATGGTGTTAGGTGCGACGAACTAATGATGATATTAAAGCTTCCAATTCTGCAAGATGTACAAACTAAGAAGATCCTAGATACCTGACTGATGAGCTTTATGACTTCAAGGTTTTCAAGGTTAGCTAGGTACCACGACGACTGTGCAAACATAAAATCACCAGCCAGTACCGCCACTCTAGTACCATATAATTGGTGAACTGTGTCCTTTCCTGGATTGGAATTTTTTTTAAGAGGTCAATTCAAGGAAGCTAAGAAGAAGGTATAATAGAAATTGCAATTAAGAGAACAAAGTTAGGAGAAGCACAAGGGTAAATGATTAGGTGATAGAATGACGCACAGAGTTCATATTTGGAATCGCTATAACAGAATCAATCATCAATTGATCTAAGCTCAACTATAAAGGAAAAGGAAGCATCAAACACGAGGTAAACTGGTGGTAGAAACAACAATCTACTATTATCTGCCTCTACAACCTTGGTAAAGTGAAGACCTAGTCCAGTCTTCTTGTTCTTTCCTTAACCTTGAGAATGTGCATACCTAGTCCAGTCTCGTCATTTTTCACTTTTTTTGTGTGTCTGTGTGCCAAGTATGCTATTCTCAAAAAACAGTTGTACGGAGTCCAAATATATATATTTTAATAACGCATACAGATCTGACAAATTCTGCAAAGGTCTCAGAAACCCGAAAATGAAAAGTATGAAGAATAATTAAACTTTAAAGACCTCATCACACGAGCTCTAGCTAATCAAGCATATTGCTAGGAAAAGCATTCTGGTTGTCTTTCGCGGAAGTAAGTCAAACACATCATGATTGATAGGATGACCTCATGCAGATCAATCAGGACAGCGTCAATAATAATTACTAAAACACTCGAGAAACAAGCAGCTAGTCCAAGGAAGTGCACAAGAGATAGGTTAGAAACAATAACCCCAAATCTCATAGGATGCAACCATGTCGTACTGTCAACAAAGTTTTCTGAGAGGTTTCTAACCAATAAAAAAGTGTTGCCAATTGCAGGTCTGGTTTTTCTGTTAATGTCATCTGTCCAGATTGTCCGGTGCCCACAGTAGACTCTAGGACATCTTTATTTCTTTAGATATACCTTACTGAAATTCTTCATCAACTGAAATTGCCAAAAGTGAGACTTTAAAGGATTGAACATTGTTTTGATAAAATGAGAGCATGCATCACGGCATCATCACAGAATCAGAACGATAACAATATTTTCTTAGACCTTTTCTTCTACAGATACTTTCCTAATAAATTATTATTGAAATTTCAATTTTAAGAACAATAGCATCCACGTCGATGCCTGGAAAGCAATAACCACTGAATATGTACAATAACCTTTTCAGCCACCTGAATAGAGTATTAAACTAGAAGCAAGAGTACTAATCATTTTGAGTTTTTAAATAATTCAAGACAGTGCATTTGCTGAGCAGAGAGAATGCTTAAAATTGCCTTACCTCTTCGTATGTCACTTTCATCTAACACATCGTCATGTATCAAGCTTGCAGTGTGGATCATTTCAATGATTTCAGCTAACCTTCTGTGTTCTATGGTGAGTTCCCTGACAGCAAAGCATTTTACAAATATTAGCTTAGCTGATATGTTGTTGTGAGTATTACTACAAGAAAGAAAATCAAATAGTGCTCCTCACTTCAAACCAGAAATTGCTGCTGTGGCCCTTGATACTAGGAACACCAAAGCAGGTCTCACCCTTTTGCCACCAGCACCAAAAATCTGCTCCGCTGCAGACATCAAAACTGGGTTCTCTGAACCAACAATCTGAAAAATGATTTCTCTTAGATACAGAAGATAGATAAAAAGTAGATTTGCTGATATATGCCATCTGAGCATTCATGTGGTGTTGATCAAACTAAACAACATAGTTTACAAAACCAAACAATAGCAAGTGACAATCACTGATATGAAATTTCTTCAGTTACTTGACAGTAAACTTCACACTAGTCACTGTTAGACATATATGTTTATTTTATCATGATATACATTTGAGATACTCTCACACCAAGCTGCACTTATTTCTTGTATCAAGTCTTTGAAACATCGTATGACCAAATAATAATAAATAAAATTGTCAGAAAGTAGGACTGACTTCTTAAAATGAAGTTCAGAAGCTCAAGGTCAAGATATCACTTTGCACTAATAATGTAACTACTACTCCTTCTATGGTTAATCTTTCTAAGGCCAACAACCTGAATATGGTCAAATAAACATATTTATTGATTCCAGTTCTTCACCGTCACTACCATGACCATGTACTGGTCCAAAATTGAATCTCTCCAACATCTAGAGCAGTTCATTTGGGATGACCAAGTACCAAATAAATTTGTCTAAAAGAATAGGCGTGACTTTTTGAAATGATCTCCAGAAGCTCAAGATTAAGATATCATTTGGCAGCATGATACTGTGAGTCGTCATATGGTTAATTCATCTTAGGCCGATAACCCACATTTGGTCAAACAAACATATATATTGATTCCAGTTCTTTATCCTTACTATCATGACCATGTATAACATGAACATGTAATAGTCTAAAAGTGCACTCTTTCCTACATATAGAGCAGTTTATTTGGGAACAAAACTCCGCCCCACCGAGCGTCAATGAAGTTATTATGACAAGTATACCCATCAGTTATTTGGCAATGCCAGCAGAACATAAGCTGAAGTGAAAGTGATCTTTTCTCACTGTCCCCAAAGACTCCGAGATATATTGATAGTATGGAGCTACCTTGACAGCCACTCGTGGAGAAATAACCATAGAAGATTTAATCACATATAATCAATTACACTATTTAGCTGACAAAAACCAAATAAGCAAAGGTTCTGAACCAGGAAAGAATGATTAAAGAATGTCACTCACATTCTGTAAGTTCTTGTTTAGTGTAAGGAGGTCATCAGCAACCACATCAAACACATTAGTAAGTGAAATAGGTTTTGCTGACTTATTCAAATCCAACACTGGCGCCACCCCTGCAAATAGAATCACAAATCAATATTGAAATTATTCCAAGATTGCACACTTACAAACCTATAGGCCTAAAAAAAAATTATATCATGATTCAAGTAAGTACCACTAAGTGAAGCCTTAGTTGAAAACGAACGCCAGCGGCCAATTTCTTGTCTACAGGAGAACAATTTCCGAGCATTGAATCCTCCTCTACTTACATTCCTTAACACCTTGTTATTAGAAGAACACCCACAAGCCAAAAACTCCAATGGAGTTCTCCCAATCTCAAGATTATGGCAAGTCACAGACATCATCCTTTTAAATACCCACTTAGCTAAATCACCAAGATTTTGCCTTTAAATCAAGAATTGAGCACCCAAGTTGCTTGTTTCAATATATACTAAATGAAACCAACAACAGAAAACTGAATATATAGCAACAATTTGTACTCTTGGGTGAGCTTTATATCCTGCGATGTTTTGAAAGTACTACAGTAGAAGACAGTTTAAGAACAGTTAATTGTGAATTGAATAAGGCACAAACTAATGAGTGGATAATAAAGAACCACATAAAAATGGAGTCTTTGATTTGGTTAGTGACTGAAAATGGAAGAAAGAGACAGAATCGTTCTCTTTATAACTCTGAAAATTATCAAACAATTACAACCAATACAGAAGGGGATGAGCTTCGAGCCAAAAAAAAAGGAGTGGACCTTATCCCCACTTTGAAAAATCTAACTTATGATGTGCAACTCTTTTTCTGAAATTTTTGAGGTTGTACAGTTGCCAAGTGATAGCCCCCCATATCTCCCAGAAATTTAAAGAAAAAAAAAATATATATATATATATATATTAAAAAAAAAAAAAAAAAAAAAAAAAAATATATATATATATATATATATATATATATATATATATATTAAAAAAAATATATATATATATATGTAAGTAAAATAATGTTTATTTATTTGAACTTTCAGAAGGGGCAGATAAACGATCTCATGACATGAATCAGTTACAATCTGGACCAAAAAGGAAAAAAATCAATTATAACATTTTCCCTATTTTGCTCATAAAAAAAATCAGGTATGAAAATTTGACACAATTCAAAAGTTAGCAAATAATAACAAATTTTTTACCCCTTAAGTTTTTAAGACTACAAATTTCAAAATTTTTCTTTTTTAAACTTTGTACCGAGTCAAACTATCACATCTAATTTGAAACGAAGGGAACAATATTTTATTTTAATCGGTCACCAGATTCAACATGTGGGCATAACCTAGAGTTTAGTGAAAGATACAATAAACTATATGCAATTAACGTTCAAATCTTAATAAATGTAGAAAACTAGTATTGTTGGTAAAAAAATTATTTGTCCAGACTATACATATCAGCGTTATTAGTGCTGATGAGGTAACATATATTTTAACTGAATAATTTGAGGTAAGAACAAATTAGCACTACTATCATATCAAAATTTGAAAAATAAAAATTGTGAATCTTTCACATGGTTTTTTTTTTCAAGGATTTGGTGAAACCGTAATCATGTAGAGCCATGTGCGGAGGTAGCCCTGCGCATATGGGTTCGGTTGAACCCAATAGTTTTTGTCCAAACGATTTTTCTTAAAAAGTTATTAAATTTATATAAATTATTTATTTAAAACTCAATAACTTAAAAAAATTAAAATATTAAATCAATAAATTTCAAATTCTGAGCTATTTTGTCATGAGGTTTCTTTTTCTAAACAATGATCTTATGGAGAAATGAACGGACAAAGTAGTTCACCCAGCTGATATATTAAAATGGTGTGTACCTAATAAAGAAAGAAAAATATCTTACGTTGGGTCTCACCAGACCAACTAATAGACGACTGCTTAGACAAACAAAATAATTAATATCCAATGCTCTTATCTTTCTTTCCCAAAATATATAATAGAGATCAAAACTAATTTGTTTCTCAATTGTGAAGTAATTAAAATTTCGGCGCTTATTATTTACTTTTGTTGTTTCAGTTTTAGTTCCTCGACTAATAATAAAAACCTTGGTTAAATTCTTTTTTCTTTTTTTTGTTCAAATTACACTGAAAATAAGTCGAATATTATTTCTAATTGAACTCTAGAGAAATTGAGAAATTCCAGATAATTATGTTGCAGAATGAAGGATTGAGATACCCCAAGAGTAATTTAGGCACAAACAAAAACTTTAACAAAGATTATATAGAAAAAAATTATTAAACTAGGGAGAAAACGTGGTAGGAGGTTTTTTCACAACTCATAAACTCTTGAATCTATCTACAAGAAAAACAAGTAGTAGCACCCCTATTTATAATACTACAAAACCAAAAACATATTCCAATATAAAATTGGTAAATAAAACCTAACTAGACATGAATTAAATAAACTACCAAATATCAAATCCTAGACAACTTAAGAATACCAATTAATCTTGATTTAGTTTCCAACAGCCTCTCTTAAAGTATTTGATCGTGCTCAACATCTTCTTCAACTTGATGAATAACTCCAATTTTAGTGGCTTCGTGAAAACATCAGCAACTTGCTCTCCAGTCGTGCAATACTCAATAACTATCTCCCTGTCTTGAACCAAGTCACGAATAAAGTGATATTTGATATCAATGTATTTGTTACGCCCATGAAAAACTGGATTCTTTGTTAAATCAAATGCAGACTTGCTATCACAAAAAAACTATTGTAGGATTATTTTGCTTGTGTTGAAGAAATCCAAGTATTCTTCTTAACCACAATGCTTGTGTAGCACTACTTGTTGCAGCAATGTACTCTGCTTCAGCTGTTGATAAAGCAACAACTTGTTACTTTTTGAAAGACCAAGAAACTACACCAGAACCCAAATAAAATGCATAGCCAGAAGTACTTTTCCTTTGTATCGTATCACCAGCCCAATCACTGTCTGTAAATCCCACAAGACTACTATCATTAGTCTTTGAATAAAATATACCATCAGTCTCGTACCTTGAATATATCTCAAAATTCTCTTTGCTGCTTGCAATTGGGATTGTCGTGGAGTCTCCATAAATTTGCTAATTAATCCAACTCCATAAGTAATATTAGGCCTTGTAGAAGTCAAGTACCTTAGACTCCCTACCAATTTTCTAAAATATGTAGGATCAACAAAGTCATCAGTCTCATCTCTAACCAACTTCAATTTTTCTTCAACAGATGTCAAAATTGGTTTGGCTTTATCCATATTAAATCTCTTTAGAATATCACCAGCATATTTTTTCTGAGAGATAAATATTCCATTATCTAACTGAGATACCTCAATACCAAGAAAATAAGACATTAAACCTAAATCAGTCATCTTAAATTGGCTAAGCATTGCCTCCCTAAACTCAGAAATTAATTTAGGATTATTGCCAGTAAAAATTAAATCTCCACATATAAGCACACAATAAGAATATCTTCGCCAGACTTGAATTTGATATATAAAGTATGCTCATATGGACATCTCTGAAATCCATGTCCAATAAAATAAGAACCAATATGAGTGTACCAAGCTCTAGGTGCTTGTTTCAATCCATATAATGTCTTTTTCAGCCTATAAACTTTATTTTCTTGACCCCTATTGACATAACCAGTAGGCTGCTCAACATACACTTCTTTTTCAAGTACACCATTTAAGAATGCTGATTTCACATCCATTTGAAGAAATTTCAGCAATTATTAGCAGCAAGAGAAATTATCATACGAATAGTATCAAGTCTAGCAACAGGTGCAAATACCTCAAAGTAATTAATACCTGCCTTCTGCTTGTATCCTTTAACAACTAATCTCGCCTTAAAGCGATCCACTTCTCCAGTTGGTTTGAACTTGGTCTTGTATACCCACTTGACTCCAATTGGTCTTTTTGAGGGTGGTAAAGTAGTCAATTCTCATGTATTATTTTTCTCAATAACATGAATTTCTTCATTCATTGCATGAATCCATCGATCATATTTAACAGCTTCCTCAAAAGTAACTGGATCACAATCTGCAAATAAGGAAAATTTTACATATCTTCATCGGGTAAATCATTATCATCGCCAACAACATAATCTTGCAAACGAGCTGGTAATTGGTGTTATCTTCGCGGGCGGCTGGACGTCTCTGCTTGAACAAAATCTACTACATGTTCCTCTTGATGTCTGCTAGAACTTTCTTCCTCTATGAATGGAATATTGGTTGAGACCTAGATGGTTCATAATCCTTCTTTAACCAATCCCAAGAATTCTGCTCATCAAAAGTAACATCTTTGCTAATAATAACTTTTCATGTATCTGGATTAAACAATTTGTAACCCTTTGTCTCATGACTATAAACAATAAAAATACACTTTTCAGCTTTATCATCCTATTTCTTTCTCAAAGCATTAGGAACATGAGCATAAGCAAGACAACCAAATACTTTTAGATGAAAAATATTTGGTTTCTTACTTGTCCAAATCTCTTGTGGAGTTTTTCCAAAATTAGACCTTGTAAAACACCTATTTAATACATAAATTGCACAGGAAACGGCTTCTGCCCAAAAACCTTTTGGGATATGTTTGGAATGCATCATAGATCTCACCATGTCCATCACTGTTTTTTCTTTCAGCCACTCCATTTTGCTGAGGTATGTATCTAGTTGTCAATTGATGCTTAATACCGTACTTCTTCAAATAATCATCACAAACAAGAAATTAAGTGCCCCTATCAGTCCTCAATATTTTAATAAATACTCACTTTACTTCTCCACATAAACTTTCAAGCTCTTAAAAATATCACATGCATCATATTTATTTTTCAAAAATATACCCAAGTCTTTCGGCTGAAATCATCAATGAAAGTAATATTTATTACCACCATTAAAAGAAATTTCAAATGAGCACAAATCTGAGTGAATTAACTGCGATGGTGCATTAGCTCTCCAGGCCTTGACTTTCTGAAAAGGTTCTCTGTACTTCTTTCCTAAAATACATGACTCACATTTTTTGTCAGAAAAATCAATGGTGCATTAGCTCTGATACCAATTTGAAGGATTGAAATACCCCAAGAATAATTTAGGCACAAGCAAAAATTTTAACAAAGACTATATAGAAAAAAAATTTTAAACTAGGGAGAGAACGTGGTAGTACGCTTTTTCACAACTCATAAACTCTTGAATTTCTCTACAAGAAAAATAAGTAGTAACACCCCTATTTATAATACTACAAAATCAAAAACCTATTTCAATATAAAATTGGTAAACAAAACCTAACTAGACATGAATTAAATAAGCTACCAAATATCAAATCCTAGACAACTTAGAAATATTAATTAAGCTTGATTTAAATTCCAACACAGAACATAGCTCAATTTTGAGTCTATTCTCTCTGCTTTATGTTCATATATACCTTAAACATTTTTGAAACTACTCTTTTACTCCACACCTAAATCTATTAAGCCTATCAAATCTTAAAACTATAAATAATTCATTTGTTCCATCAATCAACTAGGCATCAGTCACAAACATATTTGAAACAAGTTATATAAATCATTTTACTTATGTCCCAAACGATGGAAGGTTTAATTTGGATATCACAAATCTATCTAATCTCGTTCCTACTTTGTTCCCCTTATGTTGATTAAATTTACAATTCATTTATTTTTTCTTACTTACTTTAATTATTGTAAAGCTCTTAATCTTCCAATATAATGACCTCATTATGTATACGATAGGTGGTACGGAAAAACTTAATCTTGTAAAATCAAACGGAGCCAACACAATAATATAAAAAAAACAAACATAAAAGCTAAAATAAATAGGTAAAAACAATTCGACTCCACATGTAAAATTCTCAAGCTTGGGTTAAACATGCGCGATACTATTAGAGAATATAAAAGTTTCATGTCGATTATGTAAAGAATATTGTCAAAGGTAATTTATAAACTAAAGTATTCTTTGCCTTAAAATTTGACTTTGATGCTCCATTTTTCTTATTTTATATGTTCTGATATTTTTATGGAACTCTTTTATTCAATATTTGTAGAAAAATTCAGCCTAAACCTTTTAACTTACTTACTTTTTTCTGCATGGTGATCTTGAGCCAAAATTGTCTCCAGAAGTTTCCTGCATGAAGCTCAAGACGCTTATTTTCTGGTAAAATTTTAGTAAAGCATATAATCAAATCATTTGCCAATTGCCTCTATGAGATTAGTAATGTGAGAAATATCGAAATCCAAAAGCAAAAGATACACCTAATAATTGATAGATTAAATTACCCCTTTTAATAATAGATTTTAGGAATTTCTCTTTTCATTCAATGAATGATGTAAGCTGTACAAAGTATCTATACACAAGTGTATTGGGCAAGTATGTAAAATCTATTCTATAACTACCTACAACTTTCTCTCTCTGATTGTTCCTATTCTAACAAATTGTCAGATGAATAAAAAAATAAAAGAACTTAAAAAATGCTAGATTTATACACATGTAATTGTCATAGAAGTTTTAGAAGAGCTATATTGAATGGGCCGCATATTTGTTCTTTACTTGATGCCCCAACAAATTTAAGACGTTGGGCCTCTGAATCGGATATTGCACTTAGTACAAATGTGGACTTATGCCTTAATTGGTCAGTCTCTTGAGTTATTTCCATTAGCCCTATTTCCTTTGTCTGAAGATGTTCCCTCTGTAGACTCAAATTAGGGTTCTTCATGTCAGAATTTCCGGTGCCAACACCCCCTCAATTTGGAGGGTGGGGAACACACACCCAACTTGCCGACGAGAGAGTGATGAAGAGATCGTGGAAGAGCTTTGGGGAAGACATCGGCGAGTTGAGAAGAAGAAGGAACATAAGAGAGGGAAATCAATCCAGCCAAGAACTATCGTCGAACGAAATGACAATCTAATTCCACATGTATTTTGAATTCATGGAAGATGGGACTTTTGGTGGTGTGAATTGCTTCCTGACTGTCGGAGTGAACAACAAGTGGTAAGACCGGATAAACAGAAATGAAGAAGACGAACAAGCCAAGTGACTTCAGAAACTACACGTCACATTGACCCGTATTCTGCTTCAGTAGATGAATGAGAACTCAAAGGTTGTTTCTTTGATTTCCAAGATATTAGCGAACCACCAAGACTAATGAAATAGCCACTAACGGAGCGTCTGGTGTTCTAACATGAACCCCAATCAGAATCGCAAAAAGTAAGGATCTTTAATGAAGAATTGGAGTTGAAAAATAATCCAAGACTAGGATTACCCAATAGATATCGAAGACAATGGATAGTTGCATTGAAGTATGAGTGACTAGGAGTTTGCATGAATTGGCTATGCCGCTGAACAACAAAAGTGTTATCCGGCCTAGTATGAGTTAAGAAGTTCAATTTATCAATCAACCGACGGGAGACAATTGGATAAGATAAAAGTTCACCAAAGTCTGCTTGTAACTTGCAATAGGGATCCAATGGAGAAGAAGCAGCCTTTGAATCAAGGCAATTGAATTCTTCGAGAAGTTCCAAGGTAAATTTTTGTTGACTCAAAATTAAACCTTGCTGCTGATAATTTCCATACCAAGGAAAAAATGAGCTTCCCCAAGGTCTTTTATCTTAAACTCTGAATCAAGAAAGGATTTTTGAAGGGTTAACTCTTCAGGATCATCCCTTGTTAATAAAATATTATCGACATAAACTACCACTATAGACAGTAGAGTCGGTAGTTTTAAGAAATAGAGAATAATCGTTAAGTGAGTGAGTGAACCCTTGAAGTTGAGAGTAGCAATTAGCCTTGCATACCATTTCCTGGATGCTTGTTTTAATCCGTATAGAGACGTATGCAATCTGCATACATGATTAGGACTAGGACAATGCATACCTGCAGGAATTTTCATATAAACCTCCTCCTGTAAGTCACCATGTAAAAAGGCATTATTAATGTCTAATTGAACAATTTTCCCCTTTCTTTACCAACCACTGCATGAGACATCTAACGGTGGTCATTTTAACCACATGAGAAAAAGTCTTGGTATAATCGATGTCCTTTCTTTGAATGTCTCCCCTTATAACCAATCGAGCTTTAAGTCTCTCCACACTTCTATCGGATTTATATTTCACTTTGTAAACCAACTTACTAGGTAGTGCTTTCATACCCTTAGGTAGTTCCTCTACTTTCCATGTCTTATTAGCTTCCAAGGCTGGAAATTCTTGAGCCATTACATCTTGCCAGCCAGGGTGTAACATCGCCTGCTGATAAGTGGTAGGTTCTGATATGTAGAAAAGAAACTTTAAAAAATTCTGATTAGTGGAAGAAAGATCAGAAAAAGAAAGAACATTAGGTTCTGGAGGTGCTGCAAAACAAGTAGATGTTAGGTTAGTCAAGTAAACTGAATTGAAGAGGGCTCTAGAGAGGAATGCTACGTTCTGATACCATGATAGATTTTTTTTCTTTTCATTCAATGAATGATGTAAGTTGTACAGAGTATCTTTATACACGTGTATTGGGTAAAAATGTAAAATCTATTTTATAACTACCTACAATTGTCTCTCTCTGATTGTTCCTATTCTAACAAACTGTATGATAAATACAAAAATAAAAGAAATTAAAAAAAATGCTAGATTTATTCACATGAAATGGGCATAGAAGTTTCTAGAAGAGCTATTGTATTGGTAAAAAAGAGTTTCACACGTAAGCCATCTTTTGACAACTCAGTCAGTCACGTGGACACAGGAAAACGCGACTGCTGGATGTGATTCTTTGAAGAGGTACGAAACAAAGAGGCACGATTCAATAAACCCTCGAGCTTATCAGCCACGGGAAACTCAACCTGATCAAAACATGGGAGAGGCACAGTCAGAATGAATCTAGAGAAAGCTACGGGCATATTCAAAGACCCGCAATTGATTACTCGAACGTTATGTAACCGTACCCCAATTACCGTTATCCTTTGTAACGCCTTATTAATGTCATAATTAGTCATTAATGAGCAACCATAGCAAGAGATGTACATTATAGAAATCTCGTATATAAGGGAGGGGAATACAACTTGTAAAGGCATCTAATTCTCGAATACAATTGACTTCGCTTTTCTATATTTCTGCAATATTGCCTGTTATTCATTTTTCTCTATTTCCTTGATTATCAGTAACTCGTGTTCGTCTTAAAAATAGCTTTAGTCAAAGATTCTAATTCTTTGGTTAAACAAATTGGTTCCGGTACCGGGACTCTGATAATCTTTGTTTGCTTTTCAAGTGATATCCTCTGAACTATATCAAACTCCAACGACAACAACCAACAAAGGAGTGGAACCCCAGTTCCATCGCCTTCAGGAACCCCACGTAGTTCAAGGGAACAATCCCCAGAAAGATCTAATAACAACAATGGTGATAATGATCAAAATGTGGAACAAGATCGTGTAAAGCAAATGATTGCAGAGTATGTGAGCCAAGCTTTGCAAGAATTTGCGAGAGGATTACCGGCAGCGTTACCTACACCACCGAAGACATCTCCCAATAATACCATCACCATGGAAAATCCTCAATCTGGGTTGGCAAACTCAAGAAGAGGAGATACTCCTAATGAATCTCTCAAAACGAGACCAGGTATATCTAATAACTCAGAATTACAAAATTTACTGCTAACCATGCAGAAACAGATGAAGGAGCAGAACGATCGCATCGAATAAATTCCTGGAGTACCACCTATCATCAAAGGAATTAATGTTGATAGGTATTCTCAACAACCTTGGAAGCCAAGTGCGGAACCCTTGCCTATACCCAAGAAGTTTAAAATGCCTGACGTTCCCAAATATGATGGAACAACTGACCCGCGTGACCATGTGACTGCTTTCACTACTGGGGTAACNGATTACTCGAACGTTATGTAACCGTACCCCAATTACCGTTATCCTTTGTAACGCCTTATTAATGTCATAATTAGTCATTAATGAGCAACCATAGCAAGAGATGTACATTATAGAAATCTCGTATATAAGGGAGGGGAATACAACTTGTAAAGGCATCTAATTCTCGAATACAATTGACTTCGCTTTTCTATATTTCTGCAATATTGCCTGTTATTCATTTTTCTCTATTTCCTTGATTATCAGTAACTCGTGTTCGTCTTAAAAATAGCTTTAGTCAAAGATTCTAATTCTTTGGTTAAACAAATTGGTTCCGGTACCGGGACTCTGATAATCTTTGTTTGCTTTTCAAGTGATATCCTCTGAACTATATCAAACTCCAACGACAACAACCAACAAAGGAGTGGAACCCCAGTTCCATCGCCTTCAGGAACCCCACGTAGTTCAAGGGAACAATCCCCAGAAAGATCTAATAACAACAATGGTGATAATGATCAAAATGTGGAACAAGATCGTGTAAAGCAAATGATTGCAGAGTATGTGAGCCAAGCTTTGCAAGAATTTGCGAGAGGATTACCGGCAGCGTTACCTACACCACCGAAGACATCTCCCAATAATACCATCACCATGGAAAATCCTCAATCTGGGTTGGCAAACTCAAGAAGAGGAGATACTCCTAATGAATCTCTCAAAACGAGACCAGGTATATCTAATAACTCAGAATTACAAAATTTACTGCTAACCATGCAGAAACAGATGAAGGAGCAGAACGATCGCATCGAATAAATTCCTGGAGTACCACCTATCATCAAAGGAATTANACGTGGACACAGGAAAACGCGACTGCTGGATGTGATTCTTTGAAGAGGTACGAAACAAAGAGGCACGATTCAATAAACCCTCGAGCTTATCAGCCACGGGAAACTCAACCTGATCAAAACATGGGAGAGGCACAGTCAGAATGAATCTAGAGAAAGCTACGGGCATATTCAAAGACCCGCAATTGATTACTCGAACGTTATGTAACCGTACCCCAATTACCGTTATCCTTTGTAACGCCTTATTAATGTCATAATTAGTCATTAATGAGCAACCATAGCAAGAGATGTACATTATAGAAATCTCGTATATAAGGGAGGGGAATACAACTTGTAAAGGCATCTAATTCTCGAATACAATTGACTTCGCTTTTCTATATTTCTGCAATATTGCCTGTTATTCATTTTTCTCTATTTCCTTGATTATCAGTAACTCGTGTTCGTCTTAAAAATAGCTTTAGTCAAAGATTCTAATTCTTTGGTTAAACAAATTGGTTCCGGTACCGGGACTCTGATAATCTTTGTTTGCTTTTCAAGTGATATCCTCTGAACTATATCAAACTCCAACGACAACAACCAACAAAGGAGTGGAACCCCAGTTCCATCGCCTTCAGGAACCCCACGTAGTTCAAGGGAACAATCCCCAGAAAGATCTNGAGATTGAATCAGTCCTTGTCAAAAAATTTGGGGAAACACTTACCAAAGGGGCCTTAACCTGGTATTCTCTTCTCCCTGAAAATTCTATTGACTCTTTTGCTGAGCTTGCAGGTTCGTTTATAAAAGCACACTCTGGTGCAAAAAAAGTTAAAAAGAGAATGGAAGACATATTCAAAATAAAACAAAGAGACACGGAACTACTCTGTGAGTTTGTA